>JAIPRM010002642.1:0-25566 GCA_025469315.1 Stegophylla sp. TES_Ste_2020
TATTCTGTTGAAATATTATTCAAAAATTATGAAACTTAAATATAGAAATTAACTAAAAACATTTTCATTTAAAAAAGAATCAACTGTTGTAGGGGGGGGGGATAAAATTCATTTTTTGTCTGTCCCGTATTTTTAATTTTGAAATCTGGCAAACTCTATTCAATGACCGGTGGAGGTCGTCCGCGAAGCTTTTTAAAATTTGATAATTATTGAATTTGAAAAACAATCTAATGCTAAAAAAATTGCAAAAAAAAGTTAGTAATTAAGTCATAACTGAAAAAAAAAAAAAAAACAGAGATAATGGGATTAGAAGTTTAATATTTTCACCCATTATCAATAAAGTGTACATACAGACGTGAATTTTGGAAATTGTTAATCACTTTTGGTGGAATAAATATAGCATTTTGGAATTGTCTTGTGTTTCGTAAGGTTTTATCCAATAAAATTTTGAAATTTAAAACACAATCTCACTCACATAATAGATCTAATTAAGTTATTAAATATCTTAAGTCGACTTTTGTTTTTATAACCATTTAAAGCAAAAATGCGTATGAAACTGGAAATTTTTATCATTTTTTTTTCAATCAAAACGCTATAATTTTTAAAATTTAAAATATACTCAAATTTTTTTTTACCAAAATATTCCTCCCTTGTTTTCTACACCGAGTATAATTTTCATAAAAGTTGGCTATCTGAATAATTTAAGAATTATTTTTGAATGCGCTTGCTACAAAAATTATTATTCCACGACACGCCACTAATCATAAGTGGCGTACTAATATCAATGTGTCTATTCTATTTTAAAAATTCATGAAAGACGTGGTCCGTGACATTTTCCTAAATGGTCCGTAATGTCCAAAAAGGTTGGGAAACACTGATGTACACAGATTTCTGCGCCCAGCATCGAAACAGTCTCATGAAGGAAGGTACCAATAATATTCAAAATAATATATTAGCTTAGATTATTGTTTAACAATAATCGTTAAGCATATTAATGATTTCGATGAGAGTACTCATAATTTATATTATAACGCCTACCTCTGATCGTATCGGTAGAACACGAAATCGCACTCACGTTTCGTCATGACGACACGCGCGCATTAATATTTAATTAATTAACACTCATTATTATACTTGTGATATATCGATTACGTCATTTATATAGGTAATAGACTCCGTGTTCTGTGTGCAAACCGAATAATACGAAGTCGTATTAGTGTTTTTGCGTGTTTATCTATATCGTATAGTCTGTACTGTAGCAAATTCTTCTTCCAAGAGATAAAACGAAGCTCTTTGGGATGAAGCAACCTATCATTAATTTATGATTTTTCACCCGCCAGATAGCCAACGGATTTAAAAACTTGTTCCACACAGACCTTTTTATAGTAATTGTAAACTTAATTTACTTTTATTTCCATTTTTGTTTTTTTTTTTTTGATCAGTTGAGCCAATTTTTAATCAGAAAACATTTACATTTCACAAAATACGAAAAAATTGGTCATTCAACGAATAACGAAAACGAACACGGATTATTATGTTATTGAAATTATTCTGTACAGTTATTTAACTAAAGCTTCGGCCAGAGTTAAAAAATTTAAAACACACATCTACCAAAAGTATTCTAACCTAGAAGCGAACAATACCCATTCCACGAAGGTAAGTCCGACTTTTTACGAATGTGTCTTTTTCAAAATCCTCTAGAGTGTGAATGACCTAAAAATAAAAAAAACATTGAAGAATTGAGAAATTCAAAAAATGACCTCTCTAAAGTACAATCTAGAGGCGAATCGGGTTTCAAATTGATCGAAACTTTTGGACAAGTATTTCTATACGAAAAAATAAAATAAAATAATTTAAATGATAATATACAGTTTATAGTTTATAGTAGATCATTTTAATATCGTATTTGTCGTAAATATGTATATAAAATATTATATATTATATACGTATGTAATATTTTGGACGTTTAAGAAAAAGAAAATAGAGAATTAAAAAAATATAGCTACAACCTCGATGCTTGCGAAGTTTAAGTTTATTAGTTATTAATAGACAGTGACGCAAATAGGATTTTTTCAAAGGGAGTATCCATCTATAAATTTCTACTATATAATTATTTTTAAATATAAAATTATAATCAATGTTAATGGACATTTTACAACAAATTCATTAGTTAGAAATTTCATGTAGCAAAATCTAACTGCCTTTTCCCGCGAGTTAACATTATTTCCAGATAAATAAAATTTAGCGTCGCGTAATATTAAACAATATGAATTTTTAAAGCGTTTTCAAGTTTATTTCTGAATTATTAGAGTTTAATAGTACAGTTAAAAGGATTTTTTTTTTTTTTTTCAATGCTCATTGATAAAATTTCCATAAATACGGTTTAAGGGTCGGTTGAGCCACTGATAATAGATATAATGTTCTCGATTCGGCGTGTCTTGGTGTATAATATCGTGAACTCGCCCGTTTTGTTAAGAGCTGAAAAATATACCCACGTAAGAATTATTTATCTTTTCTCTATCGCGTGTGCGACATAATAATTATTATTAACGAAAGGAGTCGTAAATAGATTACGAGAGATCGAGAGTGACGGTTTTTCTGCGGTGCGATTCGTACGTCTAAAAATCGACAGTTGTAACTTTTTTTTTTTTTAACCGGTTAACGCAAGGCGGCAGTTAACGCACAGCAATGATTATAATCTCATCACGCATAACGCAAACCTACTATGATTTATACCGATTTATGATTTATAACTTACATAGATCGTTCAAAGTCCAGTTTATTCCATAGGTTAGGACCAGGGCCTCCACATACAATTTCGGGCCTCTGTACTAAATGCTTATCCGGGCCCTTGATAAAACTTCCAAAAATACAATTTACCATCTAATATATATATATATATATACAAATTTTTGAAGTAATATTTATTTTTTATTTACACCTATTCAAATTCAATATTCATAGTTAAGTCAAGACGACATCAGTCGGGTCAGCCTTTAAATTATAGAAAATCATGTATAAGTGATTCCATTGATTTTTGTGAATGAATCATGTATACTTACAATATTTATCTAAATTAAAAAAGAAAAAAACAAGTATATTTTAATTTATATTTAATATATTTTAGATTTTGAACGAAGTGAGGAAGCTAGTGTTTTTACAATGATGTTTCTTTTTTTTATTTTTTTTTTCTATGAACACTTTTTCGTATAGATCTACTTGTCCAAAAGTTTCAATCAGCAACTTTTTGAAACCGGAATTGCCTGATTGAAATCATCACTTTTTTATCAAAACTTCATGAAAAATGTATACATTGGTAGACAATAGTTTGGAAAATATTTTGGAGCAAGAAAATTTTGAAAATGTGAAAAAAAATTTTGGGATATTTTTTTCAACCCTTTTTTCTCATTATTTTTTTCCTTTTTATTTATTAGATAAAAAATGTGATGGAAAGGAAAGTAAAATCTTTACTATAGAGCAAATATAAGAAAGTAAAGTAAAGTAAATTATAGTAAAGTGAAGATAAGTAAAGTACAGACGAGAAATCCGGTCATACTTCACACCACGGGTATTGTTCGCTCGGGTGTTAGATATTATTCTTAGGTGTGGGTGTGTAGAATTTTTAAAGAAACGATAAATCGTGTCTTCAACAATACGATTCTGAACGAAGCAAGTTAATAAAATAAAGAATCGAATCCCCGAAGTGAAGAATACTCTGGAGGTGCAAAATATGTCCGGCTTTCTTGTCTTTACTTTTTTTTTTTTAACCGTACTTAATATTTTTATGCAACATAAATAATTTTTCATTTTAAACGATTAATCAAAAATCTGAGGTGAGCCAACTTGAAAAAAAAAAAAAAAAAAAAAAACATCATGCGGGTGCAACACCCTTGTTCCCCGTTCTCGCCAAAACAATATTACGCAATAAAAGTTAAAAACACGCCGAGAATAGCTCGCAGGTGGTACGTACAACTGTGGGACATTCCGTATGACATTGTAATATAATTGAGTCATTGTCGCAGCTCAAAATAAATTATATATTATGCAAATTCGGATGATACGCGAACGCGCAGCAAACATTCGGACACTGCAAAGCCCGGACGAAATTCATATTTTTTTATTTTTTATTTTTTTTTTTTTTTGTGCGTGTGCGCGATGGCGCCTAACGGTCGTCTTTCCTTTCACCTACGACAGCAGACTATAATAATATTATTAATATTGTTATTCGCCCTTGCATTCCATAGAGCAAATATAGGCTCGCGCCCACGACGATCGCGCGGGACAATTGATGGAAATTTCATCGTTTTTATTTTTTATTTTTTTTATAAGTACACCAGTGAGACGCATTCTATACTATATTATTATCATTATACCGTCTCGTCATTGTTGTAATGCGCGCGTTTGCGATCGTTTCGCAATAATTATTCGCAACGCGTGGCGATTTAATATTCTCTAACTCGAGAGTGGAACGCGCGGGCGAATAAAAACGTCGTCGTCGCGTATAATATTATGTTGATATTATTATGCGCATAACTGGTGTACGGAATCAGTACGAGGTGAGAATCCGGGTGCGCGATTCAAGGTCGCATCCGAGACGGCGGCGGGGTTCATGGACCATCCGCCGCCCCCTCTCCCCCCGGAATTTCTCCCCAATATTTTAGATCAGTGGCGCCGATCTATATGTTCAGGTATTGCGGTTGCAATACCTCCTGGGGAGGGGGGGTGGGTCCTTAATATTACCATAATTTTTTATTAGGTAATAAATACCAGAAAATTGGGTATTTAATACACAATTAGACAAAATAAAACTATCAGTTATAATCATGCCTCATTGTGTTATTATTTAAATTAATCCATCAATAATCGTGCTTGCTGTTTTATTTTCATTAATTTTTACTCTCGAAATTTGGCACCAAGTTTCAATAGAAAAAAAATTGAATAGGATGTGAAATTGGTTAAGAAAAATTATTGAACTATGTAAATTTTCATGGAACTCCTTCAAAAAATAGTAGTAAAATAGTGGGGGGGGTCTACCATAGGTAGATATAGAAAAAATGGTGGTGGAATAATAAACTTTTTAAACCTGCAATACCTTTTGAAATTGACTTCGGCGCCACTGTTTTAGATTCTGAACGAAGTGTGAAGAAGCTAGTGTTTATTATTATTTTTTTTTCTGTTTACAACTTTTCGTATAGAAATACTTGTCCAAAAGTTTCGATCAATAACTATTTGAAACCGGATTTGCCTCTAGATTGTACTTTAGAGAGGTCAGTTTTTGAATTTCTCAATTCTTCAATTTTTTTTAGGGAAAAAACTACCCAAAATTTGACAAAAATGACTCGGATCATCTTTTGATCCGAATTTTATGAAAATTTAAACATAGATAAAAAATCATATAAGAAAGATTTTGGTGCAAGAAAATTTTGAAAATGTGAAAAAAAAATTTTGGACATTTTTCTAACATTTTTTTTTTCTCATTTATTTTTTATATTATTAACTTCCCTCGTTCAGAATCGTTTTATTGAAGAAATGATTTATCGTTTTTTCTTTAAAATTAAATACACCCGTCAAGAGAATCCCACCCATCGTGCGAAGTATGTCCGGCTTTTATATTATTATTATATACGAATCCCGGGAGGATTGTGCTGGAAAGAAAAACAAGATGCCGAAAGTCGTTGAACTCTGTCACACTGCAATTATTATGATAATAAGTCTATCATATCCGTGTAACATACAAGCGCCTGTCTAGTATCGTATCAGTGGCGCAACCAGGGGGGGGGTGGATCCCGGGTTCGGACCCTTCCCTTAGACCATATTTAAGATTATTTATTTTCATAAAAATGTACTTATAAAAACTGTTATTAGCTACATAAATAATAATTTTGTAATAGTTTCTGTATAAAAATATATTAAAAGTATGATTAAAAATTTGATTTCTTTTTTTTTATTGGTTTAAAACGAAGATAAGTCAGATATGAATTCGATTTATGCTACGTATTATAATAAAATTCACTCTATTTTATTTTGTTATTTTTGTATTTTTTCATACAATTTTTGGTACTTTATTGCTTCATTTTAATTGTTTTTTTCATCATTTTTTAGGGCTACAAAATTCTTTAACTCTAGTTATTGTGATTCTGGACTACTAAATATTAATGCATCATTAATAAATTAAGGTTATTTTCGGATATTTTTGAGATTTTTTCTACGTAATCTGGCGATGAAAGTTGAAATTAAAATAACTCGTTAAATTTTATCCTACTAATTTTGATTGAGTGAAATCATTAGTAATTTTATGGATAGTTTTATGGACAACATTAATATAGAACAAATAAATACTTTGAAATAAATAACCACTGTAATCCTGATTTATTTCCACAAATATTTTTAAATTATAACAAATATTAATTACTCTTTCTGTTACAATAGTTGAAGCTAATAGAGGTGTATATAGGTGCTAGGTTTTTTCTTTAGCTGAAATGTATATGATCAAATAAGTATGGACCCTCCCCTTGAAAAAATCCTGGTTGCGCCACTGCATCGTATAGTATTGTAATAACAATGTACAAATAAATTATAATAGGTGTATGTACAGAGTGCTCGATATATAATGTATGTGATGGAAGCCCAATTATATCGTGTATATAATATTTACGTCCTAAAGATTATAGTCGCGAACACTCTGTGTACATCATACTGTAAGGAGGCGTCCATATTGATTACGCGAGGCGATTTTGGTGATTCTGGTGAGATGTTGGCTCAACCTTCTCCGCCGCCCCCTAATCTCACGTGAGATTTTTTTTCAACCGCGATAAATAATTTGAAAAAAAAAAGAGAGTAAAAAGTGTTTTCATCAAAATTTGGGTAGTTTTTCAAAAAATTTTGAAAACCTACAGAGAATTTCAAAAAATTACCTCCCAAAAGTACTTAATTAAGGCAAATTCTGGTTCAATAAGTAGCTGATCAAAGCTCTCGGACAAGTATTTCTATACAACGTGTGCACATAAAAAAATAAATAATCATTATTGTAAAAACACTAGCTTTTTCACTCCTCTTAGAATCTAAAATATTTTAAGCTTATGTGAATATTGATAATTTAGTATTAAAAGAACGTAACAACCAACTCTAAATTTCAAGGAGTACAATTATTCAAAAAATTTCCGTTTCTATTTTTATCAATATGAAAAGTATTTTTTTTTTTTTGAGTTTTGTTGTCTTGGTGTGTCATTATTAATAATTAATAATGGAGCACAAATATATTTTCACATAGAAAATGAATCATTTTAAATTGCTTTCCTGTAATTTTGTGAATTGATAATTACGTTCCTTATATACTAGTTCTTCGATTTGATTATACTATTTATATATTTATAATTTAAATATAAATGATCATTGATCACTGCAGATCACTAATAGAAAAATATAGTGGAACATATTAAACTCAAACTTTTGTAAGTCACTGCAAGCTCTATGTAAACGTAATTTTTGAAAAATAAAAATATGAATATCTTGTAAAATAAATGGAAGTAGAGTGAGGGTGACAGAATTTGTTTGTACCGGACAAAAACATTTAAAAATAATGTGATATATATATATAATATTTATTATCAAAATGCAGTTCTCGTTAATAGCATATTATTGTTAATATTATGTCGTTGTGATTGATTAAAATACTTAAAGAAAAATGTTATCATATTATATTATTTTTTAAATTCTACCCAAAAAGTAATTTTTAAAACTATGCGATTTCTAAGATTAGTCGTTTGATTTAATTGAAAGCAGGGACTAAAATTGTTTGTAGTACGACACACTTTGTGTAATACGAAATATTGTGTGTGTAGTACAAAATGAGTAGGGATTGCATTGTAACAATTGATATTTATTTTTTGTCATTACAATATTTTATAATTGATTCAAAAAATTCGTTGATTTTGTTTAAAAGATATCTGCAATAGCGTAAAATACATGGTCTTAGTAAATTTGTGTTATAAAATAATTAATTAATTATTAATTTATAATTTATATCAGATTTCTAGTATACTTATACTGCTTTATGCAATTTATAGACCAATCTTAACAAATTTTAGAAATTTTTAAGTGTGTATATTATTTCAAAATTGTATTTACTAGTGTTATTTTTTTTTGGGGGGGGGGAGGAACGTCATACATATAATTAAAGTATTTTAATGAAGTAAAAAGTGTTGGAGACAAAGATCGAAAATATAAGCAATATACAAGCACAAAATGTGTAGTACGAAAATTTAGATATTTTAGTCTCTGATTGAAAGTTATTCCCAAAAACCCCCATAGTTATCATAGTGCTTTTACTTTGTTCCTACTCACTTTATTATAGATTGTTTATTCATTACCCAGTAGATCGAAGAAGCCTATAATAACCAAATGCACAGAAACATTTCACCCATCCGTTTGCATGACGTCGGTTTTCTCCGGAGCAACGGTAATGGAACATCGCCTCACATTACTCAATCACAGTTGCGTTCGCGGGTCAAGACAAAAAAGCCGGAAACACTTTGCACGATGGGTGTTCTTCGCACGACGGGTGGGATTCTCTTGACGGGTGTATTGAATTTTAAAGAAACGATAAATAATTTCTTCAATAAAACGATTCTAAACGAAGGAAGTTAATAATATAAAAAATAAATGAAAAAAAAAAATTTTAAAAAAATGTCCAAAATTTTTTTTCACATTTTCAAAATTTTCTTGCGCCAATATCTTTCTTATATGATTTTCTATCTATGTTTAAATTTTCATAAAATTCCGATCAAAAAATGATTGTTTCCGAGTTGTTTTTTGTCTAATTTTGAGTAGTTTTTTTCAAAAAAAAAAATTGAAGAATTGAGAAATTCAAAAAATGACCTCTTTAAAGTACAATCTAGAAGCAAATTCGGTTTCAAAAAGTTATTGATCGAAACTTTTAGAAAAGTATTTCTATACGAAAAGTTGTACACAAAAAACAAAAATAAAAAAAAAAATAAAAAAAAATAAACATCATTGTAAAAACACTAGCTTCTTCACTTCGTTCAAAATCTAAAAATAATATCACATTGCTAGTAATTAATGACCACAGTGTCAACATCAACAACCATGTCATGTACCGCGTAGTCGTTTCGACTATTGACAAAAAAATAAAAAAATGACCACATTTAAAACGCCGTGTTTTCTTTTACATCGGCAATACAATACTGTGGCCAGGCTTTAATCTAAGAATTTTTTTCAACTGCACATGAATAATATTTTTTAATATAGTTGGGGGGGAGGAGACGCTAATATCCCGTTTCAAATTGGAAATTTTATTAAAAAAAAAAACTGTCTACCTGCTTTTTATTTCTAATTTAGTAAATAATAGTTTTAAAACAGATATTTATGATTAAAAATATATTTTTATGAAGTAGGGTGAAGGATTTTCGATTTTGTTACGAATATTATTAGAAAAAAGCCTTTTATTTTATATTAAGTAATTTAAAAGTATAAGATTTAATTACATCGCGCACCCTTATACCGGTATACATAACTTAAAATACAACAGAGCGTCCTAAATTCTATTAATGAATATAATTTCACTTATAGATTATTTTTTCTCGCTTGATCTGCTCTTTAGTAAATACGAATAATCCAATAATTGGTGACGATCGCTGCTGGCACGGATTTATAAAATCTGTAGTACTTTAGAGTTTAGGTCGTTTATAATTTAAAAATAAATAAAAATTATCTAAAACTAGCTCGCCTAGTGGCAATAATAAATTCAATATATTAATCCATTTTTAACGACAGCAAAATTTTGTTTTTACCAAGCCATAGCTAACATATTATACACACTTGGTATTTTTTCACATATTGAAATAATATTATATTGATAGCCTAATTTAAAAACCTCGTAAGTCCAAATTTTATGAAAATGAGATAATGATGCTATCTGATGGTGTAAAAGTCACAAAAAAAAGTCATAAAATATAATTAAAAATACGACTTTATACAATATGTAATGCAAAATATATTTTGTTATTTTTGATTCATTAATTTTTTCCTACTAAGATTTTTGCTTTGCATCTACAACTTCAAAAATGTAACTTACGAGGTTTTCTAATCAGGCCATCGATATGCGTTATTGAAAATACTTTCAGTGAAGCAAATTTAATTACATATCTCAACTCTTAAGTACACATATTTGTTAAGTCAGTTGCACATTTTATATTTCCTAATGCACAATTAGTGTCCTACAGCAACTTACAATAAAGCCGGACTGTGACCAAATGATAATATTATGTTGCGGAGGAACGATAAAAATACATGGAAAATAATACAAAAAAATACAATATAAACATGGATATTTTTAAGGGGGTCTATTTAGCAAATTGTTTAAGTAATGTTTAGGAATCGTGTCGCGAGCCACATGCCACGCACCACTATAGAAAACAATTAAAAACAATTATTATTTTTCAATTTTAAAATACAATAAAATTTTTTTGCTCAAACTAACATTGTGAGGACTGAGAATAGAATTCATGGGAAAATTACCATATTTTTGCTAAACACTAATTAGAAACTGATCTACACAATTAATAGCGTTCGCATTTTGTTTTTTATATAGCATAACTCATACACAACTCGATAACTTTTTATAAACAAATAAAAAAGAAAAAAAAGGACGTACTTCGTACCTTGGGTATTCTTCGCTCCTCGAATGAGATACTCTTGTGGGTATATTGGATTTTAAAGAAACGTTTAATCATTTATTCACAATAAGACGATTTTGAACGGTGCTTCAGTTTATTCATTTTTTTCAAACTGTTATACGTATAATACATATTATTAAATATTTGATTAAGGTTATGCCGGTTACATTTACAGCTTTTAATATCAAGTTTAAAAGAAGCCTTCGAACCCCACCTTATTTGCGCCTATGCAGTATTAGATAACAATAATGGTGATTTTAGATTCTGAACGAAGTGAAGAAGCTAATGTTTTATAATGATGTTTATAATTTTTTTTTTTTCAATAAACACATTTTCGTATAAATATACTTGATCAAAAGTTTCGATTTGCAACTTTTTGAAACCGGATTTTCCCCTAATTGGTACTTTAAAGAGGTCATTTTTTTGAATTTCTCAATTCTTCAATTTTTTTATTTTTAAAAAAAACTACCCAAAATTTGATAAAAAAGATTCGGATACTATCATTTCTTGATCCAAACTTTATGAAAATTTAAACATAGATAGATAATAATGTGAGAAACGTTTTGGTGCAAGAAAATTTAGAAAATTTGAAAAAAAAATTTAATTATTTTTTTCTAACATTTTTTTTTCCTTTTCTTTATTTATTAGACAAAAAAAAAAAGTTTAGTAAAGTGTATGGTAAATTAATTTAAAAAAAAAGTATAAATAAGAAAGCCAGACATACTTCACACTATACGAATAGTCTTTGCTCCTCGAGTCAGATACTCTTGGTAGATGTGTTGAAAATTACGACTATTATTATTCTTTATATTATTAATTTCCTTCGTTCAGAATCATCATATTGAAGAAATGCTTTAAAATTCTACACGCCCATCAAGAGTATCTGACCAGAGGAGCGAAGTATATCCGTGATGCGAAGTATGTCCGGCTTTCTTGTTTATATTTTTATCATTCTTATCCCGAATATATTTTATTATTGTAGACAGATATGTTATTTGTTATATCAACTTGTAAAAGTTCTTAAAATAATTAATTTAATAATGGTGTAACAAGTGACACCTGATAAAATATGCATCACGGGGACGGTCGATTCTCAGTTTTAATTCAGTCTATACCCAATGACGCAACTAGTTACAGTATTATAGTATAAACAATACTATTTTACAATAATTAACGATATTAAATAAAAGGTATAATAATAGCTATGTCCATAGGCTAAAACTATGATCTAAATATCTCTTTGTAAGTTATACATCGGTAGTTATTTAGAATAAAGTGTAATGTATAATTTAATATAAAAAATAATTATAAAATGTGAAAAAAAAAATCTAGAATCCAATTTTTAATTTTTTTTTTTCATTTGATCAGCAACTTGCTGAACTAGGGGCCCTGATAAAATGGGGACCCCAAAGTTTTACATTGCCAACTTACCCGCTAATTGCGCCACTTTCTATACCTAACCTTCGTTTTTGCGTAAAAATTAATAATCTTTCAAATTCCAAATGCACCTACCTATAATAAGTCACAATACGCAACCCCTATGTTGCACTGTTGCAGTAAATATATAATTTTATAAGTAATATAATGAAATAATATAGATATTCTGTGTTCAATTGAAAATATAATAAACGTGTCTAGATTTAAATATTAATTCAAAACTTTATGTACAGATAACACTATTAAATTAATCATATTGTATATTTTACGATTGTACAGTTAGTACAGTTTTCCCAATCCATTTTTTCCAATCTAATTTCTCCAATTTCAATATTTACCACAAAAATATTCTTCCAATATATATTTTTACAAATTTAATATTTCTAAAAAAAAAAAAAAAAATTGGTCATAAATTAAAATTTTAATTATTATTTTTTTTATATTATTCATTAAATTATTTATATGACGAGTTTATTGATATCAATTATATTACTCCATACCTTACAGTCATTGGTCATAATTTAAAATTTTAATTATTATATTTAACAATAAATAATTTCTTATATTTGATAAGATATATTGATAGATTTGGTATTGTTAAAAATAACTTTTAGGAAAAATGGTACTGAGAAAAAGAACTTTTGGGAAATAAAAAAAATGTGAAAAACAAATTGGGAATAGTGTCTCCCTACCATATTTTACTTATACCATAGCATTGGCATTTTATAAAAATTTTAGGAACAACTGTGTTTATCGCATTTGCATAATTTAAATTAATAACATTTCCATTATTAGTACCTACATAGGGATTATAGCGATTATACGAAAATACGAAATGCATATTATATGTTTTGACACTGCCAGAAAACGTAATTTAGTGTGGAAATAGTAGTAGTATTGTTAAATAGTGTGTTTTACCAACCGTGATGACGCGTGACGGTTTTATGAGCAGGCGATTTTACTCCCCCTCCCTTACTCCACCACAACCTCCGTCGGCTCATTTTTATCACACCGTTTGTTTAATTACCCTTCAGTGAGAAAAATTTATGATTTTTATGAGAAAGGGGAAACGAATACTGTTGTCGCTATTTGACGTGCGCATAATAATTATTTCGTTTCGAAACACAAAGAGCAGAGGTTTGGGATTCAAATCTCCGAGAATTTTAGAAAAGATTGTAAATATGATTTCAAGATTATTTTTTCTGCAGTTGTGTAAAAGATAAATATATAACGCATCTTTGTTAATACTACACTACAATATCGTTGTTATATACTTCTGAGTTTTACTATGAAAAACGTTAATTATTGAATTATATGTAATTTTTGTGTAAAACAATTTTATTTACCATTCTAGGCCAGTGATCCTCAACTGCCGCGGTGCCATCCTCGATATAAAGAGTAGAAGTACCAGTCCGTATTGTATTGAAAAAATCTATTTTTGATAAGTATATAAAAAATATTCGTATTAAAAAGTTTATAAATGTAAAATTACTACGACAGAGGCGTAACCAGGATTTTAGGTTGTTTTTTTTTGAGTGGGGGGAAGCTATGATCAATAACTATTTTATTATAATAAGTATATTTCTATAAGAAAAAGTGTTTACAGAAAGAGATAAAAAAAAAAAAAAACTGAACGTGTCGCGGGACACGCGTTTGGAACAAAGTCCCTTTCATATGCAGGTTATTATTTTAGATTCTGAACGAAGTGAAGAAGCTAGTGTTTTTACAATGATGTTAATTTTTTTTTTCTGTGAATACTTTTTTGTATGGATCTATTTGTCCAAAAGTCTCGATCAGTAACTTTTTGAAACCGGATTTTCTTCTAGTTGGTACTTTAGAAAGGTCATTTTTTGAATTTCACAATTCTTCAAATTTTTTTTGGAAAAAACAACCCGAAATTTGACAAAAAAGACTCGGAAACCATAATTTCCAAACTTTATGAAAATTTAAACATAAATAGACAGTAATATAAGAAACATTTTGGCGCAAGAAAGTGTTCAAAATGTAAATAAAAAGTTGGAAATTTTTCTACATTTTTTTCCTTAATATATAGATAAAAAAAAATTAAAGTAAAAAATAAAGGCGAGAAAGCCGGCTATACTTTTCACCACAGATATTCTTCGCTATTCGGGTCAAATACTCTTGGTGAGTGTGTTGAAAATTATGACTATTATTGTTCTTTATATTATTAACTTCTTTCGTGCAAAATCGTCTTTTAGAAGAAATGATTTATCGTTTCTTTAAAATTATACACACCCTTCAAGAGTATCTAATTGGAGTAGTCCGGAGATATGTCAGGCTTTCTTGGCTCTACTTTACTTTTTAAATTTAAATAATTTAAATTAAATAATTTTTTAAATTATGATTATCATGGTTACCACGTTTTCCATAGTTGCTATGGTTACTACGATTATGATGATTACCACGGTTCCAATGGTTACGACGGTTACCAAGAGTGCCATGGTTGTTATAGTTACCACGGTATTTTTACTTACATTTTCGTTACGCGTTACATTTTTCTCGATTAGGTCCCCTCCCAAAAGCCGCGATAAGGAACTTCGATCCAATAATAAACACCGTTGTAAAATCACGAGTTTATTCGCTTCGCTCAGAATCCAAACAAACCCTTCGAAGTCTAACGAATTTTGGGGCAGAAGAACCAGCATCACAGCATTCACAGCCAGCGCGGTTCTAATTTACGGGCAGGATAGGCAGCTGGCTGCTCTTTCCAAATTGTTTTAATTTTTAACGTTTACGTGTTAAACAATTTAATGTCATTTGTCAATGTAATGATGTTTACCTAATTTGATATCAACCAATGAATTTATTGTTGAATATGGTAACCATGGTAACGCAATAATAAAAGAATGTTTATTTTTTAGTTTTATTTATTTTGAACACTGGTAAATTACCAATGGAAACTACTGTAACGAAAGCTCCACTCAAAATCGTTTTATTATAAAGAAATGATTTATCGTTTCTTTAAAACATCCACTAAGTCTTACACTATCATCCGAGGTGTGAAGAATATCCATAGTGCGAAGTATGTCCAGATTTTAGATTCTGATCTAACCAGAGCGGATAAGCTAGTGTTTTTAAAATGTAGTTTATTTTCCCTTTTTTATGTGTACACGTTTTCGTATAATAATTTTCAAAATTTCGGAAAAACTACTCTAAATTCAACAAAAACCCATCGAATACTATCTTTTAGATTCTGAACAAAGTAAAAAAGCTACCTAGTGTTTTTACATTGATGTTAATTTTTTTGTTTTTTTCTGTGAGCACTTTTTTGTAGAGAACTTTTTGAAACTAAATTTGCCTCTAGTTGGTTCTCAATTTTTTTTTTTTTTTTGTTTTTGGATAAACTAGATATCCAAAATTTGACAAAAAATATTTGAAAACCGTCATTTTTATACAAACTTTATGAAAATTTAAACATATAATATGAGAAACATTTTGGCGCAAGAAAATTTTGAAAATGTGAAAAAAAAATTGGACATTTTTGTAACACTATTTTCTCATTAATTATTTTTTCCCTTTTCTTAATTTATTAGGTAAAAAAAAGTAAAGTAAAGTATAGACAAGAAAGCCTGGTACAGACTTCGTACCACGGATATTCTTTGCTCTTGGGGTCAGATACTCTTGATGAGTATGTAAAAATTACAACTATTATTGTTCTTTATATTGTTTAGAATCGTCTTATTGAAGAAATTATTTATTGTTTCTTTAAAATTCTACGCACCCACCAAGAGTATCTGACCTGAGGACTTTATGAAAATTTAAATATAGATACACAATAATTGAATAATATAAGAAATGTTTTAGCACAAGAAAATTTTGAAAATATGAAAAAAAAAATTTTAATTTTTTTCTTACACTGATTTTTTCTCATCAAAATTAATTTTTTTATCATAATAAACATGATAATTTTTAAGTAAAATTGTCTTGAATAGACTAAAGTTCTGTTTCTCTCAGAATCGTCTTATTGAAGAAATTATGTATAGTTTCTTTAAAACTCAATACACTCACAAAAGTATTCCATTCAAAGAGTGAATACCCAAGTTACGAAATATGTCCTTTTTTATTAAGTTTTTTCACCATCAAAGTTGATACGATACGTTATCACTAGAGCCTGGATTAATAATTATTATAACATTAAATATTTAACTATATTTTGTATAAAAATCAAAGTAATTGCCTCTACAAAACTTAAGTGCTAGAACCATCCCTGGTCACAGCGGGGCAGTGCTCTTGACCAGGTGGACAAGGACCTCTCAGGGTCGTTATCCGATTCCCGGCAGAATGGCAGACCACCGGTAGAACACGGCAGGCAAAAGAAGATATGGACATAACTGACAATGATTCGTGGGACTTGACCAACTCCGTACCTAGTAAGTTCAACAGGCACTAACTGTACCCGAGACCAATAGATTCCAGTGCCTAAGACAAACAAAAACAAACCCTCATTTGTTACGAAGTTGTGACATGTATTTTTCTTTCGCTCGTAAACAGAAAATCGCAGTGCTAACTGCACGGACGAGTCACTAGTCACCAGAACTTCTTTAATCTGTTTTAATTTTATTTTATCCGTTCTATGAGCTCTGCTCAAAACTGTTTTATCGAAGAAATGATTTATCCATAAATATGTAGATACAACTATTTTTTAATATATTTATCATAAACTGTTTTATACTACTTTATTTGTTAATATCGATTATGCAAATAAAATGTTTATGTTTGTTATATGACTAAATTTATTAACAGCTTTGATAAAAATTATTAATGAAATTATCGTTATAATATCAATAAGGGATCCTAAGAAGTCTTTAGATTTGATTTGATATGGGGCTATTCGACTCGCAAGTACAAACAAAAGAGTTAATATGTAAATTTAGTTTGATTTCTAAAAATCGGTAACAAATTAAAAAAAAAAATGGGTTAATTAAAATTACTATAAAAGAAAAATAAACTAATCTGAATATGGTGCTAAAAGAAGTTGAAAAAATATACAAGTTATATAGCACACGCACGCACCAAAAAAGTATAAATGTTAAAATTTTTCTAAAAATGTGTATTACAGTATATATTTATAAATATTTTATTATGAACCACAAAATGAAGAACACAATGGTGGCATTGATGCTAAAAAAAAAAAAATCAACACTCATTGTTTATGTCTTAATTAAAATGCTAAAAAGTTATTATTTGTAAGTCTTAAATATTGTTTAATTAAACATTAAATATTGTTTTATCAATGAAACATAATTATAACAAAAAAAATTTTAAAGAAAAAAAAACTTAATTACACTTAATGAATATTAAAATACACAATATAGAAGGTATAATATACAATTAGTTTAATACTAATGACCGTATTAAATAATCAAACACTTAAATTCATAAATAGTATGCATCTTTATTCTTCTTAAAACTTAAAGTAACAGCATTAATACTATTTTAACATCACAAGTTATAGAAAATTGCATTGGGATCTAATTAGTACTTAGGTACTTAAATATATTTTTTTTTTAAAAAGAAAATTAACTGGTTAAATGGTTAAAAAATTCAAATTAGATTGCAGCAAAAAAAAAAAAAATACAAATCAATTAAATAAAATATTTTAACTCGTATTTACACAAAATAACTGTATTAACAATTAATTGAAACCCAATCGTTTAAAGGTGTTTTTCTTAGCTAAAGGGGGCACATCTTTGTTATTACGTTTGGCCCAAATTTTAGATTTGGATCTAAACTTTTTAAAATCTTTATCGTGATCCGGGTCAGACATTGACCTATAACTAGATGGCTCACACAACCGACCATACTGTCCATAAAATCTACAGTATCCGCCATCGAGCAAATACATTTCTGGGTGGTCTAAGAATGGATAACACGTACTGTTCTTCTGACGATCGGTATTACGTAAGTATCGATATCTACAATATAAAATTCAGTTAATGATTTCTACAAAAGAAGATACATTTATACTAAATTTAATAAAATTAAGTGCAAGATTGAGATATTTTTCATCCTCAAATTTTAAAAATCAATAATACAATAAATACAAAACCCAGAAAAAAAGAAACACATTTTATCGAATAAAATAAATTTTTTTAAATAATTAATAATGATTACTGATCAGGTATATAGTAGTAATACTTTTATTTTACAAATTATATGAATAAAAATTAGAATTTAATATTTATATATCAAACCGTACTCACAGATTTGGACCTCTTTCTGATGAAAATTCACAATGAAAGATCAAAAAATTTCTTTTTTCATTGGGATTTACAGCGGTTTTATTGGATTTTTTAACCAATTTGTCTTCAATATAACTTTTAAGCAGGTGCTCTCTAGTGTATATATTAACTGCACCTTTGATATGGCCACCTTCATATTCATATGGATATCTGTATGGACACCAAATAATGAGAATTTATGCACTGACAAATTAAAGTTTTAATTACTATTTAACATCAACATTACCTGCAATCTATTATTAAATAGGAGTCAACGAAATCATCATACATGCCATCTAGTAATTGAGCTAAAGTATCCGGAGATATGCTACGGAGGTCTGCATGTCGACCGAGTGATAATAAAGGCAGTATAAATGGTTGACTGAAGTCACCAATCAAATTTAGCTCATTATCTTCTGTGAAAAAAATTCAATGGAAAATATAACAAAGTTTTAAATAGCAATCATTTTTTATAAATATATATAATAGATATATTTTTGGTGGTCAATAAGCAGCTACTGGAAATGTTATGCACCAGTTTTTGAGTTTCACAATGATGTTGATTATTTTATGTGTACACATTTTCATATGTTATTTATATATATATTTCAAGTCATTTTTTGACATTTTCGATTTTTTTCTCAAACTTTGGGAAAACTACCCAATGTTTGACAAAAATGACTTGGAGACTATCTTTTTTTAATCCAAACTTTATGAAAATTTAAACACAGATAGGCAGTAATACGAGAAATATTTAAACACAAGAAAATTTTGAAAAAATAAAAAAAAAATTTAGGAAATGATTTTTTAACAATTTTTTTCTCATAAATATTTATTAATTTTTAATAAAATTGTCTTTCTATCCTTTTATTTTTTTTATTGGATAACAAAAATGTAAAGTAAAGTAAAATAAAGCAAAGATAATTAAAGTAAAATATAGACAAGAAAGCCTGACATATTTCACACAACAGGAATTCTTCGCTTTTTAGATTAGATACTCTTGGGTGGGGTGTGTTGAAAATGATGACTATTATTGTTCTTTATGTTATGCACTCCCTTCATTCAGAATTATATTATTAAAGGAATGATTTATTGTTTCTTTAAAATTATATACACCCACCAAGAGTACCTGACCCGAAGAATGAAGTATAACCAGCTTTCTTGTCTATATTTTTTATTAATCTTTGCTTTGCTCTTTACTTTTTTTACAATAGTGTTTATTTTATTTTTTTAGTTTTTTTCTTTGTACTCTTTTTCGTATTGAAATACTTGTCTAATAGTCTATACCAGCAATTTTTTGAAACCGGATTTGTCTCTAGATGGTACTTTAAACAGATAATTTTTCAATTTTTCAATTTTCTTTTGCGAATAACTACCCAAAATTTAACAAAAAAAAGAATCGAACACTATCTTATTTTAATCCAAACTTAATGAAAATTTTGAAAATGTTTTTTTAAATTTTAGAAATTTTTAACACTTATTTTCTCATAATTTTTTTCCCCTTTTCTTTATTTATTGGATAAAAAAAAGTAAAGAAAAATTAAGTAAAGTAAAGCAAAAATAAGTCAAGTATAAACAAGATAGCCAGACATACTTTGCACCACAGGTATTCTTCGCTCCGCGGCTCAGATATTCTTAAGGGGTGTATTGAATTTTAAAGAAACATTAAATAATTTCTTGAATAATACCATTTTTTGTGCGAAGTATATTAATAATATAAAGAACAATAATAGTCGTCATTTTCAACACATCCACCAATATCTCATGCGAGGAGCAAAGAATACCTGTGGTGGGAAGCAAGTTTTTTCTTATATGTACACATTTTTGTACAGAAATGCTTGTTTGTCCCAAAATTTTCGATTAGCAACTTTTTAAATCAGAATTATTCTCTGGAGTCTAGATCAGAGGTCGAGTAAGTAATTTTTATTGGAGTACAAAAGATAAAAATAAATAAAAAAGGTCCAAAGAAAGAAATCTGCGATCAAAAGAGTAATTTTTGTATACAAACCTTAATTATGTACAAATTGAATACTTATTACTAAATTCATTAGTATAAGCTTTTAAAATGATGACAATATTAAATAAAATGTATATAATGATTGTATAAGCACCACAGGTATTCCTCATCCTTCGGATCATATAGTCTTGGTGGGTATGTAGAATTTTAAAGAAACAATATCATTTCTTCAATATGACGATTCTGAATGAAGGAAGTTAATAATATAAAGAATAATAGTCGTCGTTTTCAACACACCCACCAAGAGAGTATCTGATCCGAAAACAGAGGAATACCTGTGTGCGAAATATGTCCGGCTTTTTTCTTGCCTACATTTAACTTTAGTTTGCTTTACTTTACAATACATTTTTTGATTTAATAAAAATCCAAAAAAAAAAAAATGTGTTACAAAAAATTGTCCAAAACTCCTTTTTTAAATTTACAAAATTTTCTTGCGCCGAAATATTTTTCGTACTACTGTTTATCTATGTTTGAATTTTCATAAAGTTTAGATCAAAATGATTTCCGAGTCTTTTTTTTTCAAATTTATGGTATGAAGAATTGAGAAATTCGAAAAATGACTTCTGTATAGTTTATATTATTAACTTATTTTATTTAGTATTGTCTTATTGAAGAAATGATTTATTGTTTCTTTAAAACGTCTACACACCCACCAAGAGTATCCAATCTGAGGAGCAAAGAATATCCATGGTGCGAAGTATGTCCGACGCTTTAAAAGTATCATACACTTAAATTAAAGCTTAGACTTTTTTTTTTGTGTACGAGAGGGTACCTAAAAGAAACCGATCGGATGGTGTAGGTGGCACAGTTTTTGTTGTACAGATTTTTTGTCGTTAGGATCTTGTAAAAGGGTACTTTTCACTATTTGCTATGCCACCTGCCATCACCGTAGAAGGTTTCGTTCTGTTTGTGTAATTGTTTTATTGCGCGCTCGTCATTTTTGTTATGACAGATTTTGTGAACAGTGGAGCGACCGTAAAGTGTTGCTTCTTGTTCGAGGAAACGAGCACAGAAACTCTTGAAATGTTAAAAGCGCCATAGATGAGTGATTTTATGGGGAAAGCTAAATTGTTTGGGTAGTTTTCTCGTTTGAAAAGTGGGGAAAAATCAATTGACATTCATTCTCGCTCTGGACGTCCTTCGATGAACCGAACCGACGAAAATGTTGAAAACATTCGAGAAATCATGGTCGATGACCAGAGGTGACATGATAAACATTAGTACTAATTATGTTTTAGTGAATTAATTTTGATTTACAATAAGTAGAGCCGCTTTATTATATTTTACTATGATGTTTATATTTTATTGTAATTTGAAATTATTTATTGAGTATTCATTAGGTGTAAGGGAATATATGAAAATCAATTTTTGTTTTTTGAGTACTGCAATTTAAGCCTTTGCTCAGTTTCAGAATATTGATTTAATATATCTTGTTGCACTGTTTGTAATAATTTTAAGATTTTTATAAGGCATGGTCAAAATTCCAAAAGAAAAAAAATCTTTTATGATATGAAATTTTTCTTTTCATAACCTATTTGATATATTACATGTAAATGAATCAAAACAACAATATTTTATTTAAAATAATATTATTTTGTATGTGTGTGTGCGTGTGTGAGCGCATGTAACACTGGACGCTCATTTCAAGAAAATAAGTAAAGTAGCTCGTCTGACAGCCCAAAAACCCAGGCCAACACCTACGGTCACACATAAGACTATGATCCTAGACGTCTGCATACCCTTCTGTCTCAAACTTTCATGGATATCTGCTATAAATCAAGTAGCACCACAGGCGAAATTAGAGGGTGGCTTGAGGTGGCTAAGCCCTCTCAAAACTATTCATAGCCCCTCCCAGATGTTTTAAGGATTACAGAAGGTTAATGCTTTTTTTAAAGGCTAAATCAATCAAACAAACAAATTAGCCCCAAAAAAAAAAAAATTTTTTCCAAGTTGCGCTAATAAATAGCGCATTTCACTAACTCACTAGCCCCGAAAACCACCCGCGAGATGCAGACTTAACCAACGACAATTGCAGATGTTCTCAATCTATAGACTCGTAGTTCTGATCATTTCGCCAGGCAGATACAAACTACAGTTAATCCAACCCGACACGTGTGGGGGTCGTCCGTTATTTAAGCTATCTTGGCCGTCATATTGGCCTTGTTCAATGACTTCCACATTGTGACCTTGTTTACTATCCTATTCTTTACTCTTGACACATGTCCTGTCCAGCTATAAATCTTCAGTTTTTTGAAACATCTACTATATCATGTTTATTGAATATTTTTCTTAGTTCTTTGTTCATATTAATTATTTTTAGTGTTATTTTTAGGACCAAAAATCCTTCTCAATATTTTTCTCTAAAATGTTATTAGTCTTTTTTAGTCTGTCTTTGTTGACGCTTGTGCCCATATGCATATGGTACAAAACTTTTAACTAGGAATTTGTATAACTTAATTTTCATTCTCCTTGATAGTAATTTGGACTTGAACAGCGGTACCAGAGAAAAATATGCAATAGAACTCATTCTCTTCTATTATTCTACAATTTATTTCCTCATAAACATTTGCCCTCATGTCTATGTCTACTCCAAGATATTTAATGTGAAGTATTTTTTCAAATTTCATATCTCCAACTACAATTGAATTTTGGTGATGGAATCAGGAATTTTAATCTTGCAGTGTTTATTGACGTTTAGTTCTACACTTTCTTCTTCCTCCATTATTTTATATCTTATGTTTCTAACTTAATCTTCTGTTTGGCCCATTATCATTACATCATTTATGAACACTGTCATTACTCTAATTTTTCCACCAATTTCCAGACCTCTGGAGTCTTTTTATACTTTCCTTACAATCAACATTGAAAAGTATGAAAGATAATTCATTCCTTTATCTCAAACCAGTTTCTACTGGTAAATCTTCTGACATTATGGGGTTGAACTTTATTTGATATTTGGAATTTTGTACTCATACCTTCATTAATTGCACAAATTTTGCCAGTATTTCAAGTTCAATTATCAATCACCAATGACATATCTTAATAAAATTAAATAGTACTATTTGGCTATTATACTATCAGCTTCTTTGAAGTCCAAAAATTGTAAGCAAACAACTCGGTCAAGTTTATAGTTTTTTCAACGATTTCTTTGATTGTGTGTATTTGGTCTACTGTTGACTTACCATGTGAGTGCCCCACTTGATAATCTCCTATTATCTCTACAGTGTACAGCTTCACTCAATTTAGTAACGTATTCGATACAACTTTGTATGATATATTAAGAAGTGAGATACTCTGATAATTCTGGCAATCCGTAGAATTTTCTCTTTTATAATATATTGAGTGTAAAACTGACATGTTCCATGCTGATGGTATTGCCTCGTTTTTCCTATCAACTGTATTGATTTAGTAATAATTAGGTTTATTCCTTCTTTTTTCAATAATTCTACGGCAATTCCATCTTCTAAGGGTGATTTTCCATTCTTGAACATATTTATCATTCACTAAATTTCTTTCTCTATAAGTTCTCTAAGTATTGTTCAACTGCAGTTCTTTCATTTTATAATTTATTTTGCGTGGACCAATTAAGCATTCTTTCAAAAACAATTTTGAATTCTCTAATATCTGTTGCTTTTTCTGCAATAAATGTACTAACCTTCTTTTCTCATAATAAAATTATTGACCTAGTCTTGAATCTATTTTTAATTTAATTAACTTTTTCAAAGGAAAGTTTCATGTTATCTTTGCATTATAACTATATTATTATATATTATTTATAACTATTATTTCTATCTTCATTTTTTACCAATCTCTATTCTTTTTTCTGATTTATACACGTCTTTTCTGCTTAATCGCCAATTTTTTTTTATTATTTTCTAATATTTTTAAACACCTCTATTCACATTAGACCTCTTTCAGCCATTACTCACTGGCAGCTTTCATCAAACTACTTATACTTAGCTCTTTTTTCTTCAAATTCCAAAATGTAATCTGCAACTTTCTTTAATGCACTCTGTGTGTTATTCCAAATGTTGTCTAACTAGTCTGTTTCTTCTTGTATCAAATCGACACCTCCAACGAAAAAGGTCGTAAGTCATTTTTTTCAACTTTTCAGAGTGCACAATATAAACTTTTAAATTTGAATTCTTATTCTGTTTTTAATTTTTTTTTTTTGCAAGTCAGCATGGTGATAGAAATTTGAGAACTATATATCTAAATAACCTTTTAGTTCATAAAAAATAATTTTTTTGAACTTTTTTTTAAGATACGACCTTTGAAAAAAAGTTGTATCTCAACTTACGACCTTATTCGCCAAAAAAAGTAAAGTTTTTTCAACTTACGACTTTTTTCGAATGAACCTGAAGCGTTGTAGCTGTACTTAAATTCATGTTATTATGTATGAAAATAAAGACTGTATTGTAAATAGTAATAATAATAACCAATGAAATGTAAAGCTGGGTAATAATTGGAAAAATTGTAGTTTCTGCAATTTTAAAATAACAAAAATGTTACGTTTTTTTATTAAAATAAAAAATAAAATAAAACTTATACATTTGAATTTAAATATGTACTTAAAGGAAAATATTAAGCCTGAAATTGGATAATTTACACAAATTATAATATTGAAATAAAATATTTTTACATTAATTAGAATAGTTCAAAATAAAATAACTGAATTAAAAATATGAAATTAATACACATTGTTCAAGAAATAGAACAATAAAAAAAAAAAAAGGGAACGTAAAATTGAACAATTTAAATAATAATAACGCAAATAACAATATTGCAATAAAAATATTTTTCCAGTAAATAACTAAATTAAAAATATGAAATTGATACAAATTGTTCAAGAAATAGAACAATTTAAGAACCTTTTTAAATTACAATATTAAATTCATACAAATTATTTAAGAAAATAATAATAATAATAGTAGTAAAATAGTATAGCTATTTAGAAGTTAGAGATTTGTAAAATGCATGATAAGTTGTTGGAATTAGACCCATTTCACACAGAGATAATAAATCTTTAAGCTTTGCTTGATCAATTCTGATTTTTTCGGTATATGCTTGAATAGGTTTACGTCGAGATTGAAATCTACCTCTTTGTTTTTTAGCTCTTATATCAATCGTTGTATAACCAGGTGATGATAAACTGTATTTGATGTTAAGAATAAAT
>JAIPRM010002643.1:0-29493 GCA_025469315.1 Stegophylla sp. TES_Ste_2020
CCTCTAGATTGTACTTTAGAGAGGTCAGTTTTTGAATTTCTCAATTCTTCAATTTTTTTTTTGAAAAAAACTACCCAAAATTTGACAAAAACGACTCGGAAACCATCATTTTTTGATCCAAATTTTATGAAAATTTAAACATAGATAGAAAATTCTATAAAAAAGATTTTGGCACAAGAAAATTTTGAAAATGTGAAAAAAAATTTTGGACATTTTTTGGAAATTTTTTTTTTTTTTAAACTTCCTTCGTTTATTAATGTTGTTTTAAAGAATTAGGTAATTTTAATAACTATTTATTCATTTTAAGTGATTGTATAAAGTGATTTGTTACTAATTTATTATGTTTGTATCTATGTATCTACTTTGCATGAATGATCATTACAGTTTTCTTTAAAGCTTAGTTTAAGATTGTTAAATGATGGAATAGAATTTTTCAATTTTATTATGATCAAACAATCAATATGTAGTTATTTCTTACGTGAGATCATTATTCAATGTATATAACTACTAAATTATTATAATTTAATAATTGGACTACATGCAATGTAGCACCAACATTCTAACTTCAATATAAAAGGTAACTTACAATTTATTTGAATGAATACTTAATTGTCATACTTCTGTAAAATTTGTAAAGTTACCATATACAGGGTGTATCACGAAGATTTGACAATTTTACACTGAAAATGCATTAAAATATGTCAGATCTTTGTGATACACTCTGTATTATTAATTATTTAAATATCTTAAATAATGGGCAAGCCATGCCCCCGAGAGTTAGAGTTAAAATTGTAAAGTTTTAATAAATATATTTAAATAAAGTTTATCTCTAAATAGGATAAAGAATGTATTAATTATACCAATCTGTGTTTCCCCATGGAAGCACAATTTCATGTAGAAATACTGGTCCAAAAATTTAGATCAGAAATTTTATCATGTTGGTTTTTTTGAGAGGTCATTTTGCAAAATTCTTAATAACTTTTCTAAGTGGATGGAAAAAGTTTACAACAATTGACAAAACATGCCTTAAGCTAAATTTTCATAAATTTGATTTTAGTTTTTTAACATTACTTTAAAATTAATATAAATAAAAACTCAAAACTTTCACTAACTAGATACTACATATTATCACATGCATACTTCATAAAATTTTCAAAAACATTTGACCTATTTTAGGTAAGTACAGGACTTTGAAAATGTTGGAAATATTTTGTTTTTTGTTAGTTTTTATTTAATAAAATTTTAATGTCAGAATACTAAGACCTGTAAACTTAATACAAATATACTCATATATATATATATATATATATATATATATATATATATACTATTGAGAGTACTTAAAATTTTTCAAAAATCGTAAGTCAACTTTTTTTATATAACTGTTTAAAGTTAGCATTTTGACAGAATTCATTAGTTTTACATGAAATTACACGCTTAAATGCATATAAAAAATACTGATTCAGCCGATCTTTAGGAAACTTGGTACATAGTTGGAGAATTACATTGCAAATATTATGGTGGAAGAAAATTATTATGGACAAATAATTAAAAAAATTCCAATATTTTGATTGAAAAAAAAAAGGAAAAAGTATGGACAAATTTATTTTAAATACTATAAATAAAAATAGACGTGGATTACTTTATTATTAAATAACAGTATTAGAGGATTACTGGACATTTGAAAAAAAATAGTGGATTTTATTCAACTATATTATTGAAAAATAATTTTGAAATCTATACATTTCTCAAAACACAAATATTCCTATAAGAACTTCAAAATGCCCATTAAAAGAAAGTTGATGATTTATGAATTTATAAAAATAGATTAATATTATTTTTAAAAATTTAAAAAGACATTTATTACCTGACACACACAAACACAATTATCAAATGCCTAACATTATTGAACAACAATTGTGAAATGTAACCTAATCAACAATTATTGTTATTGTATATTAACTTAAGCTCAGAATCGTATTATTGAAGAAATTATTTATTTTTTCTTTAAAATTCAATACACTCACCTAAAATATACCACCCGAGGAGAGAAGAATACCCATGGTGCGAAATATGTCTGTTTTTTTTTATTTAACATTGTTCTTTAATATAATGTACTATCATAGTTCATATAGTTATGTTTAATGGTGTATAATGTACATACCTATCTTCTATTTATTTAACATCTTGATACACAAGCATAATAAATAATTTACGAAATATATTAAATTGTGTGTATATATATATATATATATATATATATACATCTAATAAAATTCACAAACCAAGTAAACAATTATAATTATTGCATTGTTTCATTATTTTATTAATCGTTTAATAAATAAATTAAACCAACATTTTATTTATGGCTATATTTTGATTACGGCTTGATTGCATTATATGTAACTAAAATGTTTAAATAATTTATGATGTGTTTATTCAATTATAGTTTAGATTTCAATTATTTTTTAGAATTTATATTAGTTTGATAAATTTAGATTGAAGAGAAATAATTATTGTTTACTAGATATAAGATTCCATTAGAATACCTATAGAATTAATTAACTATTAAATAATATTAAAATTAATTTCATGGTACACGTGATGTTATTAATTTATTGTACTCATATTATTATATATGTTAAGATAAAAATTAGATAATTTATGCTATTTTCTGAATTTGGAACAAGATGTATTGATTTGGAATTCATTAAGTTATCATTTAGTTATCATTCTGACCACATACAAACACGATAAAGAATTGTTTTATCTGAAATAATAAATAATGTATAAAATAAGTTAAAAAAATATAGTTGTCCCTTTGACCATTATTTTATGTCACTAATTTATAATAGAATTTTTACTTCTTCAATTTGTATAAAGCGATAGATGATGGAAAAATTGAAAATTAATGTCAACAAAAATTATAACCTTATATTTGATAATTTTAGATTTTAAAAGGAGTATGAAAGCTCTTGTGTTTTTATCTTATAGTATTTAATTTTACATTGATGTTTATTTAATTTTTTTCATGGCACATTTTTTCTTATCGAGTATGTTCTCAGATTAGTTTGTTTATTTTATGTTTCCAGTAGATAATTTTATTGGTATAATACTTTAAAGAGGTTATTTTTCTCTATTCTTAATAGTTTTGCCTTAAACAACGAAATAGTCAAAAAATTTAATTAAAACAGAAAAATATCATGCTCAATGTTCCTGTATTGTTGATTTTTCCGATTTAATTCAATGTCAATATTTATGACAAATTTTGATTTCACATAATTATATATTTAATAAATTAATAACCGCATAGGGTAAAACTACAAAGAATATTATTATCAATCCATAAAATAATTATTAATACAATAAATCTGTGACAAATAATACAATCAAATTAAAGAAGTGCGTGTTTTAAATTTAGAAACAAAATAAAAATAAAAATGATTCTGTTTGTTACACGACTCAGGCAATCATTAATATAATTTCTATAACTATGTTGAACATGAAAATAGCTTTTATTTTTTGAATAAAATGCCTTCACATTTTGCAATTTGACCGTAGGCTGAGACAAATTCTAAATCACGGACCCAAATTCCAAAATAGATTTTCCCTCATCAATCTATGATAAAAGTTCAGTAAGATAGATTGTGTCTTTAAATTTAAATCCTCTTTAAAACATCAAAATCTCTTTAGGCTTTACTATAATTTAATGTGCATTAAAACTTAGGTGGGTGCTTCAGAAAAAATACACAATAGTCACAAACTTAGTTTACTTGTATGATTTCCTCATTGTATATTCTATATTTAAATCAACTAAAGGTGATGACGATGGAATTAATATGATAACATTTTTTGATAAATTATATTAATAAAATTGCATACAATTTTACGATCATTTATAAATTATTATACGTATTACTATTATTTTTATTGAATAAATAGGGCCAACAAAAAAACAATTTCTATATCTCCTCTTCCCATATTTTTTTCTGTAAAGTTTCATATAGAAATACTTGTGCAAACATTTCAACTAGCAACTTTTTGAATGTGAATTTTGCTCTAAATGATACTTGTGTAGTTTTTTGAAATTCTCAATAGTTTTTTAAAAATTTGGAAAAAACTAACCTAAGTTTTACAAAAATGCTCTTAAAGCTATTTTTTTTTTAAATACAAACTATGATAATTTAAATATAAATAGATTAATATAAAAAATATTTTGATGAAAGGAAACTTATATATGTGAAAGTTTTTTGTCGTATTTTTTTTCTTTTTTCAGAGTTATTAGTAGAAATTAAAGCTGGTTGAGTTAAACAAATTTTTTTGTAGTTATTATAATAAATTATTTTTTAAGTAATATTGTCTTCTATAAACTGAAGCTTCACTCAGAACCAATTTATTGAAGAAAAATGTAATACAGTGAGTACCAAGTCCCACTTGAGAAGACAAGAATACCCATGATGCAAAGTATATCCGGCTTTTTAGATTTATTTTGTCAACTTCCATAAATTTAACTCTAGTGTAAATAAATGTTTTTATTGTATCTATTCTTTAAAACAAAAATATAATTCAATTTATAAGTCCTATGTTTTTAATATTTTTTGGCAAGTTTTTATACAAATAAAATAAAAACTTGCGATTTATTATAATAGTACAAATAATGATGAAATTAAAAAAATTATCGAATATTAAGAGCATAAAAATGACTTTAGCAGAGATTAAATAAAAAGCAAATTTTCATAACAGCTATATTTTAAAATGATTTGTGTGTACTTTTTTGCAAGTATCACCTAGGAATCTTAGGATAACTGATATTTCCTATTATAAAATTTAGAAAATATAGATATTCCCTATTATAAAATTTATTTTTAAATATGTTATACAATTATAAATATATATTATTGTTATAAGTTATCTTTTATGCTTGAAAGGTGAAAGTACAGTTTTTCGTTAAATATATTTTGATATAATAGTGTATAAAATACAAATTGTAGTATATTATATACTCAATTTCAAAGTGAATAGTAACAAATTACTATGTTTAAATTATGAATTCAATACACTGTTATATTAACATAGAAGCTGTATAAAATCACTATTTCATTAGCATCGCTTCTTTATATAAAGTAGTCTAATTGACTAACACAAGCTTTGTTTTTATTTCAATTTGGTGCTAATTAACTTGTTTACAACAAGAAAAAAGTATAAAAGGTTGTACATTTTAGTTTTCATTTTATTTTTTGAATGTCTGTTATACTGACAATTATAAACAATACACTTATTCAATGCAATCATTTTCAGTAAAATGACTATTGAGAGTGACTTGATTGACGAAAGCCCACCCAGGAATAAACCATTAGTTGCAAAATATTTAAAGTAATTTTGTTTTTAAGTTTTTCTTTACTTATATTTGAAATCAATTATTTATTAATATTTTATGTCCACAGGAGTTTTGCCTTTCCAGTGTTATCAAAATTATCTCCATTCAATATATCCAAAACTGGAAGTTACTTAACTGCTAATAAGAATTACATTTTACAAAAATATGGAGTGGTGAGTATTATTTGATTAATTATGTTTATAAATATAAATTATCAATACCTAGTTATATTTTATTATTATGATATTATGTTTAATATATAATATGCAAATTATGAACCTTTGTGAAATTGTTTTATTAAATGTAGTTGATTATAAAATCATTGACCCTTGAACAAATAATTATCACCTATCACACAGTGTGGGAAAGTCATTATTTTGCATTCATACCTTATTACTGAAGTATTATTCAGATACAGTATGCGTGTATTAAAACTCAGATTAGAAAATATTTAAAATATTATTATTCTCATATCATGCTTAATAACCTAACAGATGTGTGAACTGTGAGAAATACTCTCATATTCACAGTTGGTTTACTTAACACGTTGACCACCATGTGACCACCGTTGACCACCATGTGACCACCGTTGACCACCATGTGACCACCGGCAGTTCATACTTCTATGTATTATTAGCAGGCTTTGATGTTAAATGTGTTGTATTCTAAAAATATTCGAATTGATATTTTTAGAACTACTCATCGGATTTCCATCAAATTGATATCTGAGTGAAAAATAGGACAATTTCTACATTTTATAGATCAATTGAATTGTTTTCTTTTTCTCTACGCCATAGTATTATTTTCAGTATCATTCATGAAGCGCCATAAAATTATTATGCATTTAAAATAATATGTAATTATAGTTGCCGGTGGGTCATATGGTGTGGTGGGAATGATCACAAATGGTCGCCAGTGGTCATAAAAATCCAAAATTTGAATCAAGTAGTATGATCGCCGGCGACTACGCGACAGTTAACGTGTTAATCTAATTCTAATCTAGTCTAATCTATTCGTTATTTAGAATATCAAAATTGACTTCCATATTAAATTTGTGATTTTATGTTATTTATGAGTTAGTTAATATTTAGCTGCCTAAATATTATTTAATTTATAGTATTGTACCCAAACAACTATTGTTTAATGAACTACCTGTTAAATAACATATCTCAACACATATGTAAAGATAAATTTAGTGATTTTTGGTTTTGGTTTCCCGCTTGTTTGTACAAATTTGCATACCTGCAGCATCATGATCTTATAAAAATACATAAAAATTTCATAAATACACCTAAAAAATATAATGCAATAGGGTAATTTAAATTTTTTTCAAGCAATTTATTAAAATATAATAATTTGAAATTGATCATAATTTGATTAAGATTGAACTTTCTTTTGACATGACTTTTGATATGTTGTATGTTGTTAAGATGAAGACAACCCATACGGGTATAATTGCCTCTTAATTACATGATACAATAATAGATAAGATATCTCTTTCATCAGCATTGTGTAGATTGAAAATATTTATATTTACTATTTAATAAAAAATGATAAATCATTTCTTCAATAAGGCTATTCTGAACAAAGGAAGTTAATAATTTAAAAAATAATAATAGTCATAATTTTCAACACACTCATAGTGTCTTGATCAGAGTATCTGACCTGAAGAGTGAAGAATATCCGTGTTGCGAAGTATGTCTGGCTTTCTTGTCTATACTTTACTTTACTTTATTTTACTTAACTATATATATTTTTCTTTTTATCTAATAAATAAAGAAAAAGAAAATATAATTAATGTAAAAAAAAAAAAAGTTAGAAAAATGACCAAAAATTTTTTTTCACATTTTCAAAATTTTCTCGCACTAAAGTGTTTCTCATATTATTGTTCAAAAAATGACCTCTCTAAAGTATCAACTAGAGGCAAATTCGGTTTAAAAATTTATTGATCGAGACTTTTTGATACATATTTTTATATGAAAAAGTGTTAACAAAAAAAAAAAAAATTTTAAAATAAACTTCATTGTAAAAACACTAGCTTCTTCATTTTTTTCAGAATCTAAAAAAACATTAGGTAGTGTTATATACTCAATAAATTATTTGTTAAGAACTATTTTAAATTAATTTGAATTTTTTATTATCTGTAATAAAAAATTGCAATTATTTTATCATAAAATTTTTAAAAATAATAAAAATATTTCAACTTTTTAAACCAAAACATTACATTCAATTAAAATATTCGTAGTCCTTGTCTTTAAGAATCCTAAAAAAAATTTGATGTTCTGCATTACCCCAGGAAATATTGCAATGGGTAAGTCTTCATACTGTATAGCTAAATATGGATGCAGATTACGGTGATGCCAAAAGGCAGTGAACACCATGAGACTCCGTGTTAGAACACCTAAGGAATACCCATCCTTGGTTCGAAGCAAATTTCTCAAATACTCTTTTGCCTGAAGACCTTTTTCCCAAATCAAAATTTCCGAATGGTATTTTTCCGTAAAGTTCATTAATCTGAAATGATTTTGTCTGAATCGAAACTGAAACTTATTTAATATAAAATAATTAGTACAATCTTCTTTTGACGAATATAAGATATCAGTTAGATTTATGACTGACTTTGAAAAAGCCATCACAATGCCTGTAAAGAAGTTTTCCCAAACTTTTCTCTCAGTTGTTGCTTTATTCATCTCAGCCAATCAGTTGGCAAAATTAAAATGCTAGGAGTTTCAAATGTGGATTAAGTCCTTTACTAGTGATTTTAATACATATCAAGAGTTAAAATTTTTTAAATGAATCGCCTATACTATTTTGTAAAATTTAACTAGATATTTAAATTTTTTTATTATTAATATTTTTTTTTATTTTAATTATTATATTAATATTTTTAATTGAAAATGTATATTGAATAGTGTTTTTAAAATATATTTATTAAATTATTTATTTTTATTTTTTTTTAGAATTTTATTATATTTTTTTTTTATTATTATTTTGGGAACATTAACCTTTGAAAAAGGTCATTTGGGACTTATTCAAGTGAAAAACTTTTTCAATTATTACGACTGAAGAATTAGAAGAAATTCTTTGTGAATAATTACATGTTATGTATTTGTTTCAATTTTTTTTTATTCAAATTAGTGAATGGTGGTAATAAAAACTGTTTTATTAATTTTTAACATTTTTTCTGTGTCACGTGAATGCAATTTTTTGGCTATATGTCGTGTAAGTAATTCTTGACAAGGCAAGTATCAAAATAACCTTACCTGGTCACTTGGGTTCTTATACTATAATTATGATTTAAGTATAGATAGAACTAATCTTTAATAATTTAGGACATATTTTTTATGCTTAATTTAATGTATCTTTAAAAATTAGAAGCATAATTTAGTTATGTATTTTTCTGTTATAAAAATAGTTAATATCTATAATATATGATGAAAAATGTAATTATTTTTGGAGGTAATTTTTATTTTAAAAGCTTTTATGGGGACTCTGAGAGATGACAGAAGCTCTGGCGAGTTTTATATTTATAAATGTTTGCTAGTATGTAGTGCTTTTAGTGTTCTCAAAATTTAAAGACAATTTCTGCCCATTTAATTTAGTGATATATTTTTAATTTAAATGCCCAATAGAAATATCAACATTTACTATATTGACATGTGGTAAATAAGCAATAGTATAGTTTATTATAAAATCACATATTGTGTGCTTTTTATTTTAAATTGTGATTTATAGAAGATGCCAGGTACTCAATAGATATTAACTAGTGTATTAATTTTATCGCATGAGATTACAGTTATTTTGATTTAAACTAAGGTTTTATTTTCATAATATTATTACAATGTATAATTGATTTATTTTGTAGTTCGTAGAATATGCTACTTTTGTTTTGAGTCACATGTGTAGCAATGTGCGATCATGGAAACATGTTTAAACATGTGCTTTGAATTACACTTTAAACCTATATTAATTGAAACGTGAGAGTATAAAAAGATTAGTAATGAAAATAAAATAATTATAAAAATATTTATTACTAATTAAGATAAAAAAAATATTCTTTGACCTTAATTTGAATAGTTAATTCATTGTATGATTAATACAATATTATCAGTAATTAAGTACTTATTATTCATTATTTGTATGATAGTAACTATAACAATAATATTTGGGTAGACTTCTCTTTTAATCTATTAAAATCAAGTACAACTATTCAATTTTGTATATCTATATTTATATTTTTTAAATAATTTTAAAAAAATAACAAGTTAATATAAAATGACTATTTTTTTTGAAAAAATGTGCATATTTACAGTTTAAATACTACAAAATTGAAAATAGTATAAAATATTTAACTTATTATTGTTATTGATGTTAGCATACCGCTAATATTAAACTTGTAATGGGAATCACTTGTCCACTTGTTCATATAATAATACAGAGCTTGTCAGAACAAATGCATGTTTTTCAAAATGATGCTATGTCGAAAGTTATCATAGTAAACATTTATTTATAACACCACAAAATATAGAAACATATGCAATTTTTTTACATATAAAAATATTTAAGTTTTAAAAATATAGTCAGTTATTTGGCGCCTTTTAGCCTCAATTCAGGAACCCAGGTGCTTGTGAAAGGATCCCATTACATCGTTCTATCACCACTTGTGTAATCTCGTCTTTTAGTTCATTAAAATTTCCTGGCTTGAATAGATAGACCTTTGATTTTAAATGAACTCACAAGAAATATTACATGTCACCAGGTCAGGGGATCGCCTGGCCACAGAATGTTTTCATAGCGTGAAATGAGATGTCCTGGGAATTTTTTGCGAAGAACTCCTATTAAAGCACACGCTGTTAATTACCCCCCATTAGTAATTATTGGCAAACTTGGATTTTATTGGGATGAAACACTAAATCTATCTTTAAGATCCGACCTGATGATTTGTTGATATTAAAAGTGCAAATGGATGGAACGGTTAAGACTCATCAGTGTATCCAACCTTATTTTACCAACATTTTCAAGTGTTTTAATCATCAATTTTGTCCTTTGGCTTTTTCATTACCACTGTACCTTTTGTGTTGAACACTAACCAATCTCAAAACAATATTGCGGTCAGGAATCGTCCTATGACGCAGAATGTTGAAGTGAGTTCAAAATCTCATTTCGTTTCAAGGATAGATTTACTATTTTCAAATTACCACCGCACTGTAAATAGTATACACATCATTAGATACTCCACGCTATATTAATTACTATAACTGCAAATAATAACCTTTCCGACAAATTTTTCCCACGCCAAACTTCCCTAATTGAAGAATTAATGTTTTTGTAAACATACATTTGTTCTGAAAGACCCTGTAGGTTAGGTTTTGATTTGAAACTAAATGTACCTCAACTGTCTCAAGTTTAAAACGTAACTAAAAATCAGTGAGGTATATTTTTAACCGATTGTTTTGAAATTTGGTGTCCAGATAGAAAATTTCATTGCAAATATTTTGGTGCAATAAAATTTCTTACGGACGAATAATTAAACATTTTACAAGAGTTTGATTGAAAAAAATCGGAGTAAATACAGACAAATTCTTATAATATTTGTAATTAACACCCTAATGGTTGGTAGGTAATATTTTTTGTCATTTTATATATTTTTCGATGCTGAATTGATGGTGTGAAATAAAATCTACGTACTTCAATAGTTTTCTAATTATTTTATTCAAGATTTTCGGTTATTATCTAAATACCTACTACTTCAATGAAATGTTTAATATGTTAGTATGGTGCAGTGGAACGACGATACCGTTATGATGTAATAGTGCCGGAGTTTGATTCTAACCCGTCAGTCCAAAGTTTTTGCATTTTTTTTTTTTATATTATTAACTTCCTTCGTTGAGAATCGTTTTATTGAAGAAATGTTATATCGTTTCTTTAAAATTCAATACACCCGCCAAGTGAATCCCACCCGACGAGCGAAGTACACACTTTTTATAATTTTAGATTTTATTGTGTTTTTTTAAAAAATGTTTGTGTTTCGGATTAATTGCGTTTAACGAATTTTAAAGTTGTCTGAAATTAACGATATAATTTTATGTAGTTATATATCATATTAAACTTAGGTAATATCGTCGGAAAAGGGATTCGTCTCATCAAAATAAATTAATTTGGGGGTCGTGAATTAAAAAAGGTTGCGCACCACTGATAAAATTAATCCATGGGTGAAGAAATTTTTAATTTTTAAAAAAGACTCATTGATTTAAATGACACGCAATTAAATCAAATAAAAATTATTATTTGACACTCGAGTACAGAAAGGTTTGCCATCCCTGGTATATAAAGGATAAACCTTGTCCTCTACAATTCTTTTCAACCGGAATTAAGTAATACTATTGTATCTACGGTATTTAATAGTCATAAGTACATAATATTATAATAGTATTAGTTTTTGTTTAAAAATAATAATGTAATGTGTCTAGAGTGTTAATAACATTTAGATACTTACTCAGGGCCATATCTAGGCATAGAAGAGCAGGGATTTATCTCTGGGCCTATAATTTTCCTAGGCACATTTATTTAAAGTATTATCAATATTAACTAAATTAAAAATAGACTTTGTTACACAATAATAACATTTCTATAAAATTAAGTGTAAATTAAAAAAAAATATATAGACATACTTCGCACCACGGATATTCTTTGCTCCTCGGGTCAGATACTCTTGATACTTGATAAGTGTGTAGGATTTTAGAGAAATGATTAATCATTAATTCAGTAAGACGATTCTGAACAAAGGAAGTTAATAATATAAAGAATAATAATAGTCGTCAATTTCAACACACCCGCCAAGAGTATCTGACCCGAAGAGAGAAGAATATCCGTGATGCGAAGGATGTTCGGCTTTCTTGTCTAAACTTTCCTTTACTTTTACTCTACTAGGAATCTTTAATAATATTAAATTTTCAAGTCTTAATATCAAAAATCAAAAATTTTATTGCATAAAAACTAACAAAAAACGAGATATTTCCGAAATTTTCAAAATGCTGCACTTAACTCAAAATTGATCAAATCTTTTTGAAATTTTTATGGCATTTTTTCGTGACTATTTTTAGTGGTTGGTGAAAATTTCAAGTCTTTTTCTACATTATTTTAGAAGTTATGTAAAAAGTAATTTTCAATTTTACGGAAATTGCGGTAATTGCATATTTTGCCGTTTTTTGAAAAATTTTTTTTCAGTTTTTTCGCATTATTAAAAAAAATATTGAGAAATTCGAAAAATGACCTCTCAAAAGTACCATCTGGGTTAGATTTTGGATCTATAAAGTTACTGATCGAAACTTTTGGACCAGTGGTTCTATACGAAAAAGTGTTCACAGAGGAAAAAAAAAATAAAAAAAAAAATAAACATCATTGTAAAAACATAAGCTTCTTCACTAACGTTCAGAATCTAAAAGTGCAAAAATTAATACCTAAAGGTATTAAGTGGTGGTGGTAATAATCGAACCCGGAACCATCGCACGTCGCAATTGAATCGCTCGCAGCACTAACCATTAGGCTATGACAAATTTGCTGTAAATGGGTGAAATATTGGTTACTTATATAATATTCTAATAACCGAATATATAGTATTTTCAAAATAGAATAAAATAATATTAGAAAACGATTTATGCATGTGGATATTAATTCACACCATCGTTTACAGCATCGAAAAATACATATTATGATGGTCATAAGAAAAATATTATAAACCTTCTTGGAATGAATAGAAAAGGAAATATTATTAATATTATTATAAATATTCACTATATTTGTGCGTATTTTCTCAGGTTTTTTTTCAATCAAACCCTTGTAAAATGTTTGATTCTTAGTTTGCTCAAAATTTTATTACACCAAAATATTGGCAATGAAATTCTTTATCTAGGCATCAAGTTCCGAAAAAATCCGTCCCGCCAATTTTCTTAAATAAATGTTAAAGTGTGTAATTTTAGGTAAAACTGACGAATTCCATCGAAATTCTAACTTCAAGCAGTTATAGAGAAAAAAGTTGACTTACAATTTTTGATATTTGTTCAGGTCAATTAGATATATATGTCAGTGATATCATATTAAATTTTCAAGTCTTAATATCAAAATCAAAAATTTTATTACACAAAAACTAATAAAAAATGAGAAATTTCCGAAATTTTTAAAATGCTGTACTTAACTCAAAATTGATTAAAAAATGTTCTCGGGACTGTTTTTAGTTGTTGGTGAACGTTTCAAGTCTCTAGCTGCATTATTTTAGAAGTTATGTCAAAAAGAAATTTTCAATTTTACGGAAATTCCGGTAATGGCATATTTCGCCGTTTTTCCTCAATTTTTCGACAGATTTTCCCTGTTTTTGGAAAAAGTATTGAGAAATTGGAAAAATGTTCTCTCTAAAGTATCATGTGAGTGTGATTCCGGGACTATAAAAATATACTGATCCAAACTTTGGGACAAGTATTTTTTTAGGAAAAAGTGTTCACAGAAAGAGAAAAAAAGGGAAAAAAATAAAAAATAAATAAATAAACATCATTGTAAAATCATAAGTTTCTTCACTCCGTTCAGAATCTTAAATTTTGGACATTTTTCTAACTTTTTTTTCATTTTCATTATTTTTTTTCCTTTTCTTTATTTTTTTGATAAAAAAAAGTAAAGTAATGTATAGACAAGAAAGCCGTACATACTTCGCACCACGGATATTCTACGCTCTTCGGGTCAAATACACTTTGTGCATTTGTTGAAAATGACGACTATTATTATTTTTCATATTATTAAATTCCTTCGTTCAGAATCGTCTTATTGAAGAAATGATTTGTCGTTTTTTTGAAATTCCATCAGGATTCAGGAGTATCTGACCCGAGGAGCGAAGAAAATCTGTAGTGCAAAGTATGTCCGGCTTTGTTGTCTATACTTTGCTTACTTTACTTTTTTTTATGTTTATGTGTTTTTTAAATCTTAGCCTTCTCAAAATGGTACTTCATTTTTATCAATTTTGGGGGAAAAAGCACTCAAATATGATTACCCTAGGGTATCAATGATAGTTTGCACGACACTATAGACAATACATTGATGTCATTATCGTCTTAGTGTATATTATATGAGTATGATAGTGGTCAAAGAATAATTAAACAAGGAAATATTATTTATTTTTATATTACATCCTTATGTCCACTTTGAAATGGATAATACAATTTAAAAAAATAAAAAAATGACTGACGTAATTAGATAACAATATAAATACTATATCAAAATAAAAATTTCCCCTCAATGTGTTGGCACAAATAACATAGCAGGTACTATGATGTTATGAATTATTGTGACCGAGTTCTATTTTTGTACTATTTTATTGCGGGATATCGGGATTTATTTATATTCATTATTGATACAGAAATAACGTGCTGCATATTCAGTGCTCAGGGTAATAAGCATATTCTTTGTTACTCTGTAATTAGGTGTATATATATTTAATTAAAGTAGATACCTGTATTGTTAAATAATATTTTGGTATACGACATTTATTTTAAAATGATAATAAATTTTCCTCGCTGGTATTAAAACATATTATAAATAAATAAAACACACTTCTATAACTTCAACCTCGGTTCGATCTCAGTTAAAAAAAAGTAAAGTAAAGTATAGACAAGATATTCTTCGGTTTTTTAGTCAGCACTCTTGGTGGTTGTGTTGAAAATGATGACTATTATTATATTTTATATTATTAATTTCCTTTGTTCAGAATTGTCTTATTGAAGAAATGATTTATCGTTTCTTTAAAATTCTACACATCCACCATCCACCAAGAGGATATGACCTGAGTAGAAAAGAATATCCGTGGTGTGAAGTATGTCCGGCTTTCTTTTTAATATGTGAAATTTTGGATTCTAAGTGGAGTGAAGAAGCGAATGTTTTTAAAAAGATATTTTTTTTTATAATTTTCCTGTAAAACTTTTTATTAAAGAAATATTTGTCCAAAAGTTGCGAACAATAACTTTATAAATAACATTTTCTCTAGATGGTACTTTTTAGAGGTAATCTTTTAAAATTCTCAACAGCTTTCTCAAAATTTAGGAAAAGTTAAGTACTCAAAATTTCACAGTAAACATCTTAAAAACTACCTTTTTTAAATCCAAACTTTATGAAAATTTAAATATAGATAAACAATAATGTGATACATTTTTTGACGGAAGAACATGTGAAAATTAGAAAATGTGAAAACGAAGTTTGGACATTTTTTTAATATCAACAATTAAAAGTTTTATTAGGTACATAAAAACTCACAAAAAACCAATAAATTTCTAAAATAATGTACTTAACTTAAAACTGATCCAATTTTTTTTTTTAATTTTGTGAAGTGTTCTCGAGATCATTTTTAGAAGTTGTTAAAAGTTTCAAATTTCTATCTACATTATTTTTGAAGTTATGTTAAATTTATTTTTAATTTTATGAAAATTTCGGTTATAGCATATTTTACCGATTTTTATAAATTTTTCGACAGGTTTTCCTCGCTTTTGTAAAAAGTATTGAGAAATTTGAAAACCATCTATTATAGGTGTGATGGCTTTTGGACAAGTATTTCTATTCGAAAAACTGTTTACAGAAAGAGAAAAAAAATTAAATCATTGTGAAGTCATAAGCTTTTTCGCTCTACTTAGAATCTAAAATACAAAAACAATTTTAAACACAATAAATCTTAAAAAGCAATTAATAAAATAATGTATCCATTCATCGTATGGTGCGTATCTTGAACAAAATAAAGGAGGGGACGATTATAGAAATGTGTAGAACACACATAAATAATAAAATAATAATTTGTTAGTAGAGGGCTCTACCCACTAAATACCTTTTATTATCATCCTACCAATAAATTAAGAGTTTATAACAAACATATAACGTTGTTTCCTATAATATTAACAAATTTTCACAAATAAAGTGCTTAATACTGTATAATATATTAATATATTATTATAATTGTATACAAAGTTATTTTCAAATTTATGAACACGGTATCATTTACAAGTATGTGTTATAATAATTAATAAGAGTCGATATTAATTATAAACCTTATAAAAAATAATGTAATTCAAATTTTTAAATTAATTCTAAAATTATCAATTGTTCCAATAATATTATTCAAAAACAAAATTCCCGTCTATATAACGTCTGTATAGCGTTCTATTGTTGATCATGGGTAAGAAATTCAAGTTTCTAGCATCTAGCCGTATTAGTTGTAAAGTTATGACTAAATTTCTAAATTACTAAAATCCATTTCATAAAAACTTCGTTACTAAAGTGTTATTACCAATTTTCGGCAGTTATCAATTACTTCTGGAAAAAAGTATTGAGAATTTTTAAAAATTACCTCTCTACTGAAAAAACGAAATGTGATTTCTAATCTAAAAACTTGCTGTATGGAACTTTTGAAAAAGTATTTATATGGAAAAAATGTTTCCATAAAAAGAAGTAAGAAAGAAAAAGAGAAAAATAAATAAATATTATTATAAAAAAACTATAGCTTTTCTACTCCACTCAGAATCTAAAAGTGAATTAAGCAATTTCAAAAAAAAATTTCAACAATTGACAAGTATAAAAGTATAAACAAAAAAAATATAGATGACAAGTAAAAAAAAACGCATGCACTTTAATTAATAGAGTTAGTAATTTTCCAACCAGGGACTATAAAGGCCATAATTTAAGTAAGTGTCTATTCCAGCGCTTCCCAAATTTTTTTCATACAACGCCCCATTTCGCGTTATAAAATCTCTCATCCTAAAATTGATTAAGTATTATTTTTTTTAATTACATTTTTGGTCTATATTTATTTGAGATCAAACAAAGCTATCAGCATTGGATACGATAATGCCGGTCAGATAAATAGTAATAAATCATATGAAATGTTTATTTATTATTATGTATGAGTTATATATATAACTCATACATCATATATATATATACATATATTAGTACCTATTTATAACCACAAAATCATTTAACTACACACATATTTATTTATTCATACAACATTACGATGATGTGACAGGAGATAAAAATTCACCTTGAAATAGTCACTGATGACTTTTATTATGTCCCTCAATCGAGCTTGTATCCTCAATCGCCCTCCTTGGGTAGTTCTATCGCCCCCAAGGGGGCGATACCACCCACTTTAGGAAACACAGAACTCTATTCGCACGACCCGTGAATATAGCATAGACACTAGAGTGTCTTGCGCGACGAATCGTGCATTCCACAGGGGTGTAGCTATTCGCATGATACAGGTATAAATTTCGTGTTTTTTTTAGAAACCAATCTGCAAATATTTGCAAACTTTTGGTACCAGTTTGAAGTCGATACCTGAAATTGGGGATCTGCGTGAATTTGGCCCTCCCCCTTGTTTGTTTTTTTTATACAAGACAGGGAAATGATTTCCGAACTCTGAAAACCAATTTGCAAATATTTGCAAACTATTTGCAAACTGTGGATATATTTTTGGTAGAGATCGGATGTGGTGGGGGGCCAACTTCACGCACGTCGCGGTGGCGCTAGTCTGTTACCAAAAACAATAATTATAACTACGAACCACAAAATAAACAGAGGGGAAGCTTTTCCTCACTCTAAAAATTGTCCAAAATTTAATAAAATTAGCAGCGTTGCCAGAAAATAAATATTTCCCTTTTTTAGGATATGTGAGGTTATTGTTGCTACTCTGCTAATTTCAAATTATCAAAAAATGTAAACATTGAAAACTGATATTATCAAATTAATAGTTTAGACCTGAATACTTAATAATAATTATTATATTTTCGAATTTAAATGTACAACTACTCATATTTTTAGGTGCATTTGTAAAATTGTACACTTATACTATTATAGTATGTATAATATTATATATATTTGTTTTGTAATTTGAAAGAGGGGATGAGAGGTGTACAATTTTTTTATTTATTTATTTTTGCAACCCCTTAGAATTTGCCCAATTTACGTCACTGGATACAACCATATAGACAACCGACGAACTAAAAAATTACCAATAGACGGTAAACTATTACATATAACCATAAGGATTATTATCTCAAAGAAAACCGAATAATTTTTATTATTTGCGATCGGTGTCCATCTTCAGTTTATATTTTGTAATTACAATGCGGTTAATTTACTTTATGACCAACATACATTTCGATCATTTTAAATTTTTATGCGACCAATTTAGGTAAGTATGTGTGAAGTATAGGTATAATATGATATACACACACGGTGTGTGTAGCAATGCAAATATATTCACGAACCTTGAATAATTTGGTGAAGTAGTGAAATAGTTGATTAAACAAGCCAACAAATACGTTTCAGGCAAGTTGAACAACGTGTTGAGTACATAAACCCGCGACTCGTCGAGCTGGATAAATTTATTAGGATACAATTCGTACACCTGAGAACTAATGAATATAACGTGAGTATGATTATCATAAATAAAGCACTGCCATTTTATCTGCATATTTATCCGGCAGAACAAAGAAAAAAAGTCTGCAAATGAAGAAAGGAGAGTATTAGTTTAATAACCAAAATTGAAGTTTACTTTGAATGCTCCAAACAGTATCAATAAAAAAAGTTTTATAGTGATTGTCAGGAGTACTTATTATTTCATACAAATTTTGATAAAATAAAGTAACTTCTAAAAATTAGTATTCTCTCATAATGATACACGAGTGTTTAAGGTTAAATTAAATTATATTTTATGTCTTAAAACAATATCTTAATAAAATATTATTTTATTTTATTATTTATAATTTATAAATATTATTATTATTTTGTGGAGTGTCTATTTCTATAAGAAGCTTAGTATATATATAAAAATATACATACAATAAACATACATGTGTTTGTAATATGTTTGTATGATATGTAACCTAAGTTCAAGGTTCGTAGCAAAATAATAAATAAACCCAAATAGAAACATACTTACTGTTTTAAAAACTCAAAGCCCTGGACGCATACGAGTATGTTTCCATAAGAATCCACTTTGAGTAAAGTTCCATACATCGAGTCGAACCATAAACCTCTGAAAGGAACAAGAAAAGAAACAAAACTAATTATATAATATTATCATATATCTCATATAATAGATATTACATGGATTACCTAATAAGCTTTCATTCCACACAGTGTTTATTTCAACTTGATGTTTAGAGGGGAGACGGAGGGTCAACTTTCAGGGTTAAATTGAAAAAAGGAAGTATTTCGCACCTTGGGGTGATTACCTCTCATCGTGTGGGATATTCATGGTGGGCATATTGCAGTTTGAAGAAACTAGAAACCATTTTTTCAATAGAACGATTCTGAGCGGAGCTTCAGTTAATATACAATAATAATAATAAATTTTGTTTGAGTTATATTAAACAAATGTTGTAATAAAAGAAATTGCGAAATTTTGACGCATAGCACTCAAAGACAGCTGGAAGTATCAATAATTTGATAGACGTGCCTCGCCGGTATTATAATAATGTTGGGTACTCGATAATTGTGTGTTTATGTGTGTGTTAGGTAATGAATTTCTTTATAAAAATACCAAAAACAATAATAATTTAATTTTATAAATTCTATCTATATATTTCACATTTATTTTTTAATAAAACAGTCGATTAAATAAAATCCACTATTTTTCAAAAGTCCATTAATAGTCCAATATTATCACCTATTTATAAACGAAGTAATCTATGTCAATTTTCATTTATAGTAAATTCTTTATAGAATTTAATATTTGTAGTAAAAGTTTTTGTACTTTTTCGATTTTTTTCAATCAAATCTTTGTAAAGTTTTAAATTCTGAGCGAAGCAAAGAAGCTCATGATTTTATAATGATGGCTATTTTTCGTCTTTTTCTGTTAACACTTTTTTTGTATAGAAATATTTGTCCAAAAATTTCCATCAGTGTCTCGATAGATCCGAAATAAAATCCAGATTATATTTTAAAGAAGCGTCCGAGAATTGGGCCAATATTTACATTTTTTTTAAAACGTATCCGGTTATTAGGCTACCAATATTTTACATTTTTTACAGGTAGATTCTGTGACTGGGCCACCGAAATTTTAAATTTATAAAAAAATACACCCGGTAACTGGGCCACTATACTTAGATATTTTTATGAACTTTCTTATACTTGTTGGAGAACATATTATGAGCGTATCATGAGTCTTTTTCTGTTAACAACTATACAACACAATTTCGCACCAAAAAGAGTTTGGTACCATCGCTTCGCACTATTAAGACATTGTGCACTACGCTCCGCAGCTCTGTTCGCTTTGCTTCCTTCTAAACACTATTCTCGCTTACTTCGCAAACTCGTATCACGCTCCTCGTGCTTCGCGCTCAATTCAAATCAACATAAACCCTCATTTAGACTTGACAATTAACTTGTTATGCAATTAATGTTATTTAATTAATATTGTTATTCTGGTCGAATTTCAACCACTTGGTGATATTAGTACTTATTATACAAATTTGATAATTTACACAAATAAAAAATTGCACATGGATAATTCTATCATTAAATAACAATCGTTAAACATATTCACTATTACTATTATTGTATATTAACTGAAGCTCTGCTCAGAATTGTTTTATTGAAGAAATAATTTATCATTGCTTTAAAATTCAATACACCAGCCAATAGTATCCCAACCAAGGTGCGAAGAATACCCATGGTACGAAGTATGTCCGCTTTTTCATAGATTCTGAGTAAAGCAAATAAGCTTGTCTTTTTACAAAGATGTTTATTATATTTTTAGTAAATTCTGAACGAAGTGAAGAAGTTAAAGTTTTTACAATGATGTTTATTTTTCTATTTTTATTTCTTTTCTGTAAACACTTTTTTGTATAGATATACTTGTATAAAAGTTTCGATCAGCAACTTTTCAAAACCGGATTTGCTTCTAGTTGGTACTTTAGAGAGGTCATTTTTTGAATTTCTGAATTATTTAATATTTTTTTTTTTAAAAAACTACCCAAAAATTGACAAAAATTACTATTAAACCTACATTTTTTTAACCAAACTTAATGGAAATTCAAATATAGATAAGACAATATTGTGAGAAACATTTTGGTGAAAAAATTTCTTCCACCAAAAATATTCGAAATGTAATTTCCATCTATTTACTATGTTTCATAAAGATCGAACAAATCAGTTAGGTACCTACTTATATGCGTTAACGTGTATCAGATTATGTAAAACTAATGAATTCTGTCAAAATGCTAACTTCAAACGGTTATAAAAAAAACTTGACTTACGATTTTCAAGAATATTTCGGTACCTAGAAATATGCATGATATTTGTCTATACTTGATCCAATTTTTTTTTTTAATTAAACCCTGATAAAATGTTTAATTATTTGTCCGTAAAAAATATTATTACACCAAAATATTCGGGATGAAATTCTTCATTTATGAACCAAATTTCAAAATGATCGGCAAAACAAATTTTCTTTTATGAGCGTTAAGTGTGTAATTTTAGATAAAACTAACGAATTTTGTCAAAATTCTGAATTCAAACAGTTATGGAGGAAAGTTGATTTAGGATTTTCGAGATTTTTCAGGTCAATAAGACATAGGTATATGTGAGTGAGATCATATTAAAATTTTAAGTCTTAATATCAAGAATTAAATACTTAATCACATAAAAATTAACAAAAAACGAAGAATTTCCAGAATTTTCAAAATGCTATACTTAACTCAAAATTGATCAAATGATTTTAAAATTTTTATCATGTGTTCTCATTATTAGTAGTTGGTGAAAGTTTCAAGTTTCTACCTTAATTACGTTAAAAAATAATTTTAAATTTTATGGAAATTACAGAAGTAACATATTTTGACGTTTATTGTCAATTTTTCAAAAGATTTCTCGCGTTATGGAAAAGGTATTGAGAAATTTGAAAAATGACTTTTTTAAAGTACCATCTGAGTGCGATTTCGGATATAAAAATAATATTTATTAATAAAATTTTAAAAATAAAATATTTATTTAATTTTTGCAATAATAATAAACTTTATAATTGTTAAATAAAATTGTTTTGAATAAGCTGAAGTTCCGTTCAGAATTGCGTTATAGAAGAAATGATTTATAGATTTTATAAAATTTCACATACACTCTAAATTTTACCCGAGAAGCGAAGAATACCCATGGTGAGAAGTATGCCCAGTTTTTTTTATTTTGTAATTTAATTTACATGAATATGAACAAAATATACTATTAAAATTTCGATTACTCTAATATCAGTAATATTATAATGGACAATTTTTGGGTTATTAAAGTATTGTTTTGGATAATTTTTGGTTCTTTTTTGGGTCATCAACGTCCTACCTCTTATGATAATAATTTTAATTTAATTAAATCTACCTCATAAAAAATTATTTTATTATTACTTTTTATTTTTCTTGGTAGACAAATTATTAAACATGCTACTCATATACAAATAAACAAATAAATCGATTAAAGAATCGAATATTAAAACTTGAACAAAACATTATTAAGAAAAGTAGGTTAATAAGTGTTAATTAGGTTCAATTACTTAGACATTTTAATGAGACTAATTATATAATCCACACTTAAAAAAAATTAATCAAATGCCTACCTGTTACTAAGTTATACGTCCACATAGTTTAAAAATACACGCATATAAATTTAATTGATAACCTCCTCTTTTTTTTGAAACCGGGTTGAAGAGAATAAAACTAGACTTCAGTACAAAAATGTAATTTATATATATATATATATGTAATGTATAATATTCTAATAATGAACTGATTTTTTGTTTCTCTAGGAAGTTTTAAATTTTTTTCGGGATAGTAAAAAACTGGGCAAAAAACTTTCTTCCACCACCAATTCGTCCTCAAAAACATTAGCTTCACATAACATAATATTTATGTAAAAATAAAAAAAAAAGCTAAAAAAATAATAATTTTTGTTGTCACAGTTTTACATCACACAATTTGAAAACAAATCAACATGTATATTATATAGGTGATGATCATTTTACAACCTTCATAGAGAAACTTATCAATTTGGTTATGTAAAAATGTTCACAACTATATTAAAAAATATTTAATATATATTTTGGGAGATGGTATTTTGCGCCATCAAAAGGTACATTTAAGTGCGTTTGTAATTTGCGCCACATATACAAATTAATTTTGGTAATTTGCGCCACGACTGAAAACGAAATGGAATATGTAATTTGCGCCATTTTGCAACTTCAATTGTTGGAATTTACCAGTATATAAATTTACTGATATCGCATAGGATATACAATAATACATAAGATTTCAAAAAATATGCCGATTATTTAGTTGACACATATATCTGTGAAGAGGCTAAATTTCCACCAATAATTTGGGCTGCGAATATCGCGTCACTAGCTCTCACTACTAATGCTTGCGAATCATATCATTCACATTTCAATTCCGAGTTCTGTCACCCACATCCTAATATTTACCACTTTTTGGACGTACTGAAAGGATTTCAAACAGAAACTTTAATTAAAATTAAAAGTATACATCTTAAAAAACGAAAATCTACAAAAAATAAAAATCGTTTGGAAACTTTTCAACAAATATATGAAGACTACAGACAAAATAAAATTGATAGAAAAGGATTAGTTTCGTCATTAAGCTATAAATATAAAAAAAACGTGAGTAAGCTAGGTATAAGTAGCTAGGTATTTATTATAATATGACTGATTTTTATATGTTTTATGACTTACCAAAATTTACTTATTTTATATACATAGAGTTTTTTTTACTTATATACATCCATTTATTATTATAATATGACTAATTTTTATATGTTTTATGACTTACCAAAATTTACTTATTTTATATACAAGGAGTTCGTTTTACTTGTGGCGCTAATTACAATTTCAATAAGATGATCTATGGCGCAAATTACAATTTTTGTAGTTAAACGATGGCGCAGATTACATATTACCTTTTTATTTAGTTTTATTTGGCGCAAATTTTAAACTTAAAAAGTGGCGCAAATTATTAAATTACAATTTTAGATGTGGCTCAAATTACATATTTTTTTTTTTTTTTTTTTGGGGTTGTTTTTGGCGCAAATTACATACGCCCTATATTTTAACTGGAGTTTGTTCATAATTTTTACCAACATACATAAATATATATTATGACTCTAAATAAGCTGATTGTATATGTACGATAGTTTGAGGAATGTGTCTTACCTCACCGGGAACGTCGGATCATATTCAAACTGCAATATTTGAGTTGGGTATCCAAGTGACACGAGCCTTTCGACAGCTAACGCGAATCCAAGTCTCTCATACGCGGGTGACTTGTATTCTGTCGAAAAAACAACAAATACACCATATTACACTGTCTCCTGAGGTACACTGGCGTATTTAAAGGGGCTATAGTGCAAAAAAACTAGAAGGAGAATTAAACTGTAAAAAGCTCGTTGTTTTAAGTAATATGATTAAATTGTCATTTTCAAATTCAAATATATTTTGGATTCTTAGCAAAGCGAAGAATCTAGTGTATTTAAAATGTTTATTTTTTTTCATTTTTAATTTTTTTTTATGTGTACACGTTTTCTACTTGTCCAAAAGTTTCAACCAGCAAATTTTGAAACCAGATTTGCCACTAGATGGTATTTTAAAGAAGCCATTTTTCAAAATTCTCAATTTTATTCTCAAAATTTGAGAAAATCTACCCAAAATTTTACAAAGACTCAGAAACTAACATTTTAATCCAAACATTATTAAAATTTATAAATAGATACACAATAACATAAGAAATATTTTAGAACAAGAAAATTTTGAAAACGTGAAAAAAAATTGGAATTTTTTTCTAACAATTTTTTTCTCATCAAAATTTTTTTATTTTTAGTAAAATTGTCTTTTTTTTCTTTTCTTTATTTATTGGATAAAAATAAAGTAAAGTAAATAGAAGTGAAGTATAGTAAAGCAAAGATAAGTAAAGTAATGTAAAATAAAGTTAAGTAAAGCAAAGTAAAGATAAGTAAAGTAAATTAAAGCAAAGCAAAGATAAGTAAAGAAGTAAAGCACAACAAAGATAAGTAAAACAATGATAAATAAAGTAATGTAAAGTTAGTTAAAGTAAAGTATAGAATAAGAAAGCAGGACATACTTCGCACTACGGGTATTCTTTGCTCTTCGATTCAGATACTCTTGGTGGGTGTATTGAAAAAGACGAATATTATTGTTCTTTATATTATTAAATTTCTTTTCACAAAATCGTATTATTAAAGAAATGAATTAACGTTTCTTAAAAATTTAACACATCCACTAAGAATATCTGACCCAAGGAGCGAAGAATACCCGTGGTGCAAAGTATGTCCGGCTTCTTATCTACACTTTTTATCATTTTTATTACATATTTGAATTAAAATTTTTTTTTTTTTATAAACATATAGTATTCGTGTCAAGAGACTGAAGGTTACCACGTAATTTAGTATGTATACCTTATATATCTATATAAATATGTCACTTTTTGAAAATAGGTAGGTACTACAAATATTATTGCATTATTTATACTATTCAATAGAAGTTTTTCGAAGCATGAAAAATCCCTGAAATAATTAAATAATCATATACAAATGCATACCAGCCAACGTGTAATCCATATCAAATCCATAGAATTTTATGTTCTCCAAGTGCAGACTTCTATTGACAAAAATTCTGAAATCAGAACAATTCATTACCATTAACGTGAGTAGTTCTGAAAATAATCAACGGAAGTTCGTCAGTAAAAAACGTATTTGTTTAATTCATGCTGTAAACTTTATCATATTATCAGAGAATTTAGGGAGTTTAATTCCCACCCCCCTCTAGAATTTAAAAAAAAATATATAATTATAAACTAAAAACATGTAAAATACGTGTTTTTTTATTTTTATGAGCAATTACAATTTTTTATATAATAAACCAGATCTTAGTGGTACTTAAAGAAGTCATTATTCAAAATTCAAATTTGTCCAAAAACGAGGAAAACCTGAACAATTTTATAAAACGCAAAATATGTTGTAAGCGAGATTTTCATAAAATCGATTTTATTAATTTCCCTTTAACTCCAAAACTAATTGGGCTAGAAATTTGAATTTTTTAACCATTATCAACATTAGTAGAGTGCACAGAATATTTACTATTTATATCATAGATGGTTTTTGGATAGAATGCAAATAAGCTACAATTGTTAAACATATCTATTCAATATAAAACTGACAATTATTGCTGTTTATAATTAAATGAAGTTCCTCTCAGAGTCGTTCAATTGAAGAAACGATTTATTATTTTTTTTAAATTCAACTCGACCATTATGTATTCCACCCGAGGATCGAAGAATGTCAATAGTGTGAAGTATACCGTAATTTTACATTTTACGTTAGGTTTTATTAGTTTTTCTAATAAAATAACGAACTTTTTTCATTAACTTTTAAAAAATTTTACCAAATTCTAAAGTAAAGTATATAATATACATGAATAAAGGATTTGAAGAAATTTAAAAAGTATCAATTTAGTTTAATTATGTTATTTTATGTTTTTCAAAAAAATATTTTTATGTGTTTAAATTTAATCTATAATAGGTAGTTTAAAAATTATACTTTTTCACGATTCAAAAACATAAATATATATATATATATATATGTATATATGTGTGATAAATACTTATTTATTTAAAAATATTATGACAAATATTTTTGTCCTGTATTTTATTTTCTTAAATATGGTCACCCTATTTTATTATGCAAGACCACTATCTATATCTATGAGTTCCGAGTATTCATATATTGGTAGTATCATAGATACATAGAAATACCACAGCATATATAAAAGAAAAACTGTAAAATAATTACATGGATTCTGATGGCTGTCCAAAAAAAGGGGTCCAACATTTTAAATGTGCTACAATTAACTAATAGTTATAAATTCACTAGTTTTTCTGAATTTAAATATTTGACTTTAGAGGATGCTACACACATCTTCTACAGTATCTTCGTTACTCCCTCTCATGATTATCTATCTATTGCGCATACAATGTATGTTATAAATTATAATTTATAAAAACAATATTACCCACTGACTATTAAGACATAAAATACATGATTTTAAATGTTGTTAATCCGTTTCTAATTCATGCACATGGTAATTCAAATTTTTTATATTTTATATAACTTGGTAATATACACATAAGGTAAATTTTTAAAAAGTGATAAAAATGAAACAACAACTTCTCTAATCATATTATATAATATATCGTTATGTTCTTCAACATTATATATAACAATATTTATACATATATATTATATAATTATACATAAATCAAAAACTACCACGATACAATATACTAAAATATTATGATTTTAAGACTAGAATAAATATCACACAACATGCTCTGTGAATATTCTAAGCAAATACCGATTGTACATAATATACTTTGCAGTTTATACCATACTAAAATATCATTATGTGACAAAAATAATACGAGAACTAAAAAAGCTGTTACATAAGCCGGTATTTTATGTTTCATAACAATGACTTTGATTGTACAATAATACTATTAAAAAACTATAATAATATTAAAAAACTATAATATAAATATTAATTTCATTGGCTCCGCAATGCCATGCACCCAATTAATATAATATTATTAATATTTTATTAATCTTAAATCAATATACAATACTTCAAATCAAATCACGCTATGTTATACAAGTGCTTACAATATACAAATAATCGAGTTCACATTATTCACTTAGTGATTTATGCAACGTACTTTCAGTTTCTATAATTAATGAGGTTTACACTTTTTTAAACAGTAAAACAACTCTAGATGTGAAAAATAATAGCAATAAGATTTACAGTCAATTTAATATAATTATACTTGTGAACTTCATGAAAATCATCTACGTAATTTAACTAAAATAGTATATATTACAGGAGGAGATAACCACTTGAAATTATTTTATTGGATAAAAATAGTAAATAAAAAGGCAAGAAAGCTCATATTTATAATTAAAGCAGAAAACGCTGCCCGATTTTTTTCTGTATGCACTTATTATTCTAATATATATTCTAATTAATAATATATATTAATTATTTTCATAACGAATCCATAATCCATAAATAATATTAAACGGTTCATAATATTTTATAAATAAAACAAGTTCTATAATATATGATAAAAATAATATAATTCATACTGGACTTACGCTGTACTAGTATATCAAAAAAATTATTCCGAATCAATGCCAGTATAATAATATACTATATACACAATTTCAGAAAAATAGTTGTAGATCTTTTAATCATAAAACCAGAGATCAGTAGAATGAAAACAATCACTTTTTCAATGTATTCAAGGTCTAAAAAAATTTGTTACGAGAAAAAATTATAGTGTTACTTTTTTAATGTTACTCTAGAAAAATGAAATGATAAAGTTTACGTCATTTATGACAATTAAATCTCAAACTTAAAAAGCAAAAGAACCATCTACTTTATCATAATTTTAATCTTGATTTTAATAAATTCAAACAGCAATTCTGGATTTAAAAAACATATAGTCTCTAATTGATCTAAAACTATAAGTATCTCCGAGAATTTAACCTATCTTAAATTATACTAGCACTTATATTATAAAATAAATTATAGAATAAACATTAAAAAGCAGACATACTTCGAACGATGGGTGTACTTCGCACGACGAGTGGTATTCTCTTGACGGGCGTATTATATTTTAAAGAAACGATAAATCATTTCTTCAGTAAAACGATTCTGAACGAAGGAAGTTAATAATATAAGAAAAAAAATAAATAAATAACGGTCAGTATTGTTCGAATACTGATAACGAGACAAAACGGATAGAACGTGCGAATTATACCGTACACTGTACATGGACATTTGAAACCGTAGTGTGTTATACATATATATATAGTATGTAAACCTTTATAAACACTGAACACTATGTCACTATTAATAAATATGAAACACGAATCCCTTTGTCAAATTATCGGCATAGTCTATATAATAGTAATATAAAGTTTACATAATTATATATAATTATGTTGGGAATCCCACGATACGATTA
>JAIPRM010002644.1:0-29491 GCA_025469315.1 Stegophylla sp. TES_Ste_2020
GAGATTTCTATTCTAACGTCGCGTCGCGCCTATATAATTTTATATATTCGACTGTCTGCTATTCTACTTGGTATAACGGTAGCCGCGCTTAATTAATGACGAATGAAACGACTAGATATTATGGTATAGTTTTAAACCTGAAATTCGCAAATGTTACCTTAGATTTTAGAGGTTTTTCCTCTATTTTAATTTAAAGATTTGTTGGCCAGACTCGTACCCCTTAAAAAATTTCGAGTACCCCCAAGGGGTACGCGTACCACAGTTTGAGAATCCCTGCCTTAGATCAACATTTTAAGAACGACGGGGAAGTATAAAAACACACGTACTGGAACAATCATAGAAATATTACCACTTTCTGCGTGCATTCTTGCTATAAAATTTGAACTTTAAACAACAAGTGTGTTTTTCCCCTTTTCCACTGGACACCAGGAATACCCAGGTAGAGATAGGAGATTAAAAACGGCAATAATTTTAAATTAAGTAATATTTTGATAATTTTTCCTCAGTTCCATAAGAATCATTTATTTAAATTTAAACTTATAATATTTATACATTTATAGGGGGAGGGGGAATTAGATTTTAATTTTGTTTAAATAACTTAATGTTAACACTTTTTATTTCTGTACGAATCCTACAAACATAATAGATTATAGTATAATTACTGATTGTAAAAAAAAATAATAATACCTGATTGTAACTTCATGTGCATCATACACATTATTCTTTAAAATAATTTTGTAAATAAAAGTTTACTATTGGACGACGAAGCTTAGTCTGTAAAACATAAAGTGCAACGCACTATTTATTATACATATAAATGATGTAATTATATGGTAAATCAACTGTATATAATAATAATAATAATAATAATAATAATACGTACACGTTATGCCGTCACATAAATCCCGTCGGGAAAGCCGATGTAGAGACACATCACGGGGCCAAAGTTTCAAAGTTCTATAAATAAATAATCAAAGGACAACGCGCGCTATTTACGTACACCCCGCCCGCGATAAGTTCGACGACCTCGTCGTCAGCACCCATGCTGCGCCGCGCAATCAGGAAGCCCGCATACGAATTGAATCCCAAAACTCTAAAAAAACACACTCAGAACGTGTCTTTATTACGTATAACTGTCGAGTCCCAGTAAAAAAAAAAAAAAAAAACCGAAACTGTTGAGTTCGTCTAATGTGACTCGTCGACTGTATGTATTATATTATATTATCAGTAACGGATCTAGGATTTTAAATTGAGAGGTTTTTAAAAAAAAAACAAACCACATTAAACCTAAAACCTATTGCTATATTTTAGTTTATTATTATTAAAAAAAATATCTACTTTTTGGTAAACCAGTTTTGTATTCCACTATTATCAACAGAGAACTGGAAAAAAATTTGATGAAGAGAAAATTTCAATACCAATATTTTTCATGTTTTCTTTTACCAAAATGCAAAAAATCTGGATACCGGTAAGTATAACACTATTTTTTTAAATCTAAAGATGTACAAAGTAAAACGGTCGGCAAAAACCAACTAGGTGGGTTCTAGGATAAATACTGAATATTATGGTAAATGTTCGAATATTATAATTTTGAGCAGAGATAATACAATGTTCCCTCTCCCGCCGGATTTTATTGTTTCGCGAGATAAATGTTCGCAACGATTGCGAGGCTGAACGCTGTACAGGGAGAAAATATATTATACATGTGTATGTAGCGGCGGCGACTATGCACTTGTGTGAAGTTCGGACCGACGCGATAAATTAGAAACGAGTAACGGCCGATAAAGGTGAGGTCGAGCGATATTTCTTTCGCTTCGAGTTACCGATTTTTACACGGAAAATCCGGTCGTAAAAACCGTGTTCGCCCGCGATTCGCATGAATCTCAATTAAATGTACCGAAAACGCCTCTGTATACGTATTCGCAGTGGTCGAGAGTTTTACACAGAGGCACGCACGCTCTCGATCCTGATCCAGATCCACGGAGAGAACGATTGCACGATCGGTGTGAAAGGTGACGGTTTTTCGATCCTTTCAACTCATGCGAATGGTATTGTCGAGTAACAACCTATACACCAACGATTTTCTAAGAGTGCTCGCTCTATTTTCAACCCTGTGTGTTGAATACAATAAAAAAATTTTATATAACATAAAATAGAGTAACTTTGATGCCTATTGTCATCTTAACACTGATCATAACATATTAAATTTTTGTAAGAACTGTTGTTTAAAGAAAATAGTTTATTAAAAAACCATTTTATCAATAGTTTTGTGTAAACTCTTGTTAATCAACGTGCTTACAAAAAAAAAAAAAAAAACGTTTACGTTTTACAAAATTCAAGATCTACACAAAAGTAAGTACATTTTGTAGAATAATTATTTAATACATATTATTAATTTATTGATAATGTTGTAGTAATAAAAAAATATATGAAATATATGAATTCTATGAAACATGCTCACTTCTTTAAATGTGATATAACTTTGATAACATGCGTGTAACAATTTTAAAACATATTTTTTTTACTTTTAATTAGTGGTTCCAGATTCAAAACATAAGCTTGACAGTCTGCCTTACAAAAGTTAAATAATTAGCTAGACGAAGCAAGGACGAAAATAGTATATGATAAAATATCTATATTAGCTACTTACATAAATTGTTACAAAATTTTAAGTTTAATATTAATATGTTTATTTTGTTAAAATTATTTTAAATCCTAATTATCATTACTGTATACATGTGATATATATACGTATGTGTCTTAATTATTGTGTTTTTACAATGATGCTAATTTATTTGTTATTCTGTGAACACTTTTTTGTATAGAAATACTCGTCCAAAAGCTTCAACTAGCAACTTTTTGAAACCAGATTTTTCTTTAGATGATATTTTGAAGGAGTCATTTTTCAAATTTCTCAATTTCTTAATTTTTTAAGGGAGAAAACTACCCAAAATTTGACAAAAAAAAAAAACACGTAAACCATAATTTTTTGTTCTAAACTTTATGAACTTTTAACCATGGATAGAAAATAATATGAGAAATATTTTGGCGCGAGAAAATGATTTTAAATTTATTTTTACTGAAAATAATATAGGTGAGTAACAATATTTAGATTAATGAAAACGATTTTTTCTTTTCGCATAAATTATATTACGATATATTGAAGTCTTTGGCCATTTAGACTTTGAAAAGAATTTAATGAAAGACCCGTGCACTATATTCAAAACATTATATCCATTAACACATCAGTTTTAAGGAAAATAATTTTGTGTTATAACTTATACAATTCACATGCAATTTGTTTACATAATAATTACCAGTTGATGAATTGTATGCTTAAAAAATTATTGGTTTTTCTCTTCTTTTTTTTCATTCATTGCAGTAAATGTTTTTAAGGGTAGAATCCTTGGTCCGAATTAGAAAAATACATTCTCCGATGACCCACTCGCCAATACGAATATACTGATTACGAGCAATATAATATAGTGTTTTGTCTTGTTAACAGTTTTTTTTTTTTTTTTTTAATCGTCTGTAATGGAACATAAATCAATTCAGACGGAATAAATATATTGACACGAAACTGCATCGGTGATAATGAAATTTGTTACTGTTAAAAGCATGAAATGAAAGGAGTTCATACCTCCTATACATTTTTACAATAAGCATACCAATCACGTAATTAGTGATTGAAATGTATAATTCAGTGATTTTATCAATTACCATATACGAGTTTAGGAAAATAAACGAATGATAATTATGAAAAAATGGAACGGTTAAAAAAAGCACTATTGAAAAGAAGTACTCTTTATCCAATAAATGTAGATGTATATTAATTCGTTATAAACTATTAAAATAAGCTAAAAATTACTTGCGTGTAAATAAAAAACAAAATATTTAAATCATTTAAAGTTATAAATACAAGACTAAAAGTAATTAATAATTGGATATTTTTGAAATTGTTTTTAACAATTTAATTATATTTTCTTACATAATTTCCAATGTTTAATGAAAACTCGTCTAATGTTTTAAAATTTTTAGACAAAAGTTCGAACAATGTTCTTAATCGATATTGTATAATTCATGTGTAAAGTTTTTTTTTTTTTCACTTGCTCGGTGAACCAATTTTACCTAATGCTAATCGTACTCTATCCAATCCATTTCCCAGTCTCATTTTTTTTTTTTATAAATTTCCATACAACTGTCAGCGGAATGTTTCTGTTCGACGAGATAACATAATAAATTTTTCATTCATTCACAGTTTTTCCTGTTACATTTTTCAGGATACTTTTTTTTACCAGGTACTGTTTTCCTAATATCGTGCGCATGCGTGTAAGTAATGTGTTGACGTGTACTCGCGTACCAACTTACACGCAAGTATAGTGTACACATATTCGCACATACGAATACGGCATACTCACGCACAAGAGGCGATCTCGTCCGCGACGTAGGAATCCGGTCGCCGTGCGGTATACCGACGAAGTAATAAAACCCAATACGGCTAGAAAATGAAAAAAAAAAAAAAAAAAAATATAATAATAAAAACGAAAAAACGCGGACGAGCTTACACTCGCTGTACAATATAATACATATCTACAATATATAAAATGTTGTTAAATGATACGTGTGTGTATGTTCTATGAGATAATATTATACATTTTACGCACGTGCCAATAAATTGCAAATGACCCAGTCACGAGTAACACGGATGACTGTAATTAATACTTATTAGTATTCTTTGTATCGTCACGTGTGCGACGACTACGAAGACAGCTTCAGAGAAAAAAAAAAATGTACTCATTGCGTTGTGTTGTGTTCCTCGACCGCAAGACAAAGGCGTTCGCGAAGAACACGGAGAAGTGCGACGCGCGCCGGTGCCGCAACCGTTTGCCTGATCATGAGCGTAGCGACGCACGGTCCAGCTCGGAGTGTAAACCGGACCACTCGCGATTATTACCTCATAGTAAAACAAATCGACCGCTTATCGTAGTCGTCGTTACGTTCGAATCATTTTGATATCAATAACAATCAGTGGCGTATTCGTTGGGCGAGGAGTGTTGCACGGGGCCAAGGTCACACCATTATACGTATTTGTAGATACTGAGCGGAGCGAAGAAGCTTATTATTATACAAAGATGTTTATTTCATTTCCTATTTCTGTATACACTTTTTTTATGGGGGAAATACTTGTCCAAAATTATTCGAACAGTTACTCTATATTGATCCGAAATCACACTCAAATATGGTAGTAACTATAGTAACTAGTAGTTCTAAACTTTAACGGTAAAAGAAGTCATTTTTCTAATTTATCAATAACTCTTTCCGAAAGCGAGGAAAATCTGTAAAATAATTGACAAAAACCGTATAATATGCTATTACTGAAACTTCCATAAATTTGAAATATGTTTTTTAACGTAACTTCAAAAATAATGTGGAAAATAACTTGAAACTTTCATTAACTATTAAAAATAGTCACGAAAACACTTCATAAACGTTTCAAAAACATTGAATGGTCCCCTAGGGGTGCACCTCCCAGGTTGAGAAAAACTGACCTTGGTGAATGTTAACTTTAAATTGAACAAAAAGAAAGTGTATTATAATAATAACTTTCCATAACTATTAACTAACTAAAATAAATAAACCATAAAAATTTGATTTTTGGATTATGAGAGAAATGAAGAATATTTTGATTTAATTGTGATTTAAACTTTTCAATATTATTATTTATAGAACTACATTTCATTCAAAAATTGTTTGTTGAGACAGACTTTTTGAGCAGTTCCTATCAGCTAAAAAAGTTGTTCAAAAAACTTCTCTGTATGTCAACTCCGTGCATATGTCATGTCTATTAATCCAAAAAAGGATTTATAAGTATCAATATCAACTCATATTACTATTATACTTGTATGTATAATTGATGTTTCGATTATTGTATTGCCGTTAAAATTATATGATGACAATAATATAGACACACTATATACATATATATATATATATATGTAGGTACAATGGAATCTATCTTAAATGGAATCTTATAAGATCAATAAAAATTAAAAAATTATTTTTTATACATTTTTCCGTATAGCTGAAGAAAATGTTTAAAGAAAAATTTTGCCGGGACCAAAATAAATTTCTACACATGTCACCAACTTATAAAGGATCCGCTTAAGACAGGTTTCACCGTATTTTTATCACATAAATCCGACATCGTAAGTTAATACCTAAATCGGTATATTAATTGTCAGTCTATAACCACGTCTGTTTTGACACATTTTTATTTATAACTTTTCCGTTACACTCGTAATAATGCAGGTACAATATATTATATAATATGACATAGTATTGTCCATGAGGTATGACAAATCAAGAAAATTATATAACTACATTATCGTGGTATTGCAGTTAATAAAAAAAAAAATACCTATTCCATTTTGAATTATTTATTTATTTACTTTGATTAATTAATATGTTGCAAATAATATTAACATAATATTTAAAATCACTTCAAAATTCAAATAATTCTACTACTCTTGGAAAAAATAATTATTTTAGTGTCATTTAGTTTTTTTTGCAAATTAAATGTATTTATTGTCAATGAAAAATCGTACCTAACTTAATGTTTTACGCGTATTTAATTTACTCGACTTAAGTTTACTTTTTTCATTGACCTTGGCCTTTTGCAAAAGGATCGTGTCAGGTATAAGACATTTGCGCGCGGTTGAGAAAAATCCTTACAATGCGTGAATGTGGAAAGTCAAAATTAAAGTCTAAAAAAAAAACGTACCTACGCGAGAATAATGCTCTCGTGCTATAGTTTAGAAGTCGACTCGTCTCGAACAACGCGGTTTTTAGCTTAACGACCGATTTCATTTCCGACCGAACCGGGAATCGGACGGGATAAATCGCTCACCGCCGCTTCACCACGCTCTGCGGCTTTGCCCGCCACCGACGCTTTGGCCCGAGGATTTATGTGAAGCTTGCCCGGACCAACCCCCCCACACACACACACACACACGTCTTTGCTCACCACCCCGTGCTCCTCGGACACCTCTATACTGCAGTAACACGTTCGGCAAGGCGTTTTGGCATCCCCCCGTCCCCCGTCCGGGGCCCAGTGTACCGCGAATATATATTATACGCACGCAGCAATCGCCGCTAATTGCGACTGTACGCTCCCTTCCCCCACCACCACCTGGTGGATTTATGGACGCTCATAAAACACCGCTCGTTTTGCGTCATCGACTCGTCTCCAGCCTTTAATACCGTGACCGTACGCGCGCGTTAAACTCGTCGTATATGCTCTGCTCGCCGGAACTGCCACTGTATATATACACTAATTCCACGACCGCGGCCGCCGGAGCTCAAGAACTGCCCTTCATACGTGTACCAATGTGCCAATGTACTAATGTACCACGCTCTGCTACCAGAAATGTAACCCAAGTCCCTCTTATCGACCAGAGGTAATCGATCGACTGGGCGACATTGGCCGTAGTATCACTTATTCCTACCAATGCATATAAGTAGTTGCACGAGGCGATTGAAACACAAACTCGGGGGAGGGGAGGTGACCACTGAATGTATACACATATTATACACATTAACACACACACACACACACACACACACACACACACACACACACACACACACACACACACACACACACACACACACACACACACACACACACACACACACATATATCAAATAAATAATAATAATGAAAAATACCGTGTGTATATACGAATGACGGGCCGTCAATCCCCTGGGAGGGCGAAAAACGGTATCGTTTTCACGTGTCCTCAGCTGCCTTTTGAATGCAGCTTCAAAATTTCATAATATATATAATTAATGTCAATTCTCGTTATTTAGTATTTCATATGAACCTAAAAAAACTCAAACAAACTTCGTAGAAAACGAACGGAATAACCTTTATTAGAGATTTAAGCACCAATATTTTTCTAAAACACAAATTTACAAAATGGCTTTTTGAATTTCTTTTTAACTGTAATATAAAATTTAAAGTTTGAAAAATTGGGTCTTGTTAAAAAAAAAAAAAGTGTATACACTAATGCTGGAACATAATGATGAAGTAAAAAGTTAAAAGTTATTACTAGAATTATAGTTTTGAATTTGTCAAATCTTACTGGGACACCCTGTATATGCGTGCGTGTGTGTGTGTGTCATCATTAAATTGATAAAATAACATTTTTACCTACTATCATAATATAAATATTTTATTATACACTTGAATATCAATAACGATAAAATTGCCCAAGAAAACATATTTTTACGTTATACATAAAATTATTGAGGTGAATTAAATATTCATATGTTATGTAAATGAATAGAATGAGATTAATTTCCATGAATAAACAGATTTAAATTATATTTTAAACGAAATGAATAAATTTCAGACATTTTAAAACATTTGAACATTATCATTAAATTTAAATTATTTAAAAATAGATGGACACAATAATATAATAATATATTTTGATTCATGAAAATGATTAAAAATATATCACATAATTACTTTGCAATGACGCAAATTGAGAAAAGTTCCTTCATATTTACACTTTTAACATTAACAAGAGATAATAAGTCAAACTTACCAAAAAATAACATTATTTTATGATTGTTTTAATGTACCAAATACATAACGAACATCAATTTTTCGGTCGATTGTCATGTTTTTCGCCGGCGAGTGATTTATAGTTTTTAAAAAAGAAAAAAATCGTTTTACAAAAACTTATCACGGACCAGCAATAAAAACGCTAGATCTGTTTATCTTGATAAAATTGTACAAGTGCCCCGGCGGTGTTGCAGTTTCCTCCTTTTTTTTTTTCATCCCGAAAAAATAAAAAATAAAACATCCGCCGCCGCCATGGTTCGCCGTAAATTTATATTTGCCAGTCTGCAAATAAGAACAAATGTAGCGGAAGACCCGTATCCATCGACAGTGTGATTTACGATCCGGGGCGCCGGGGCTTACGGACAAATTTGTCGATAAATTCGGTACCCCCTCCCCTGTCCGACCGACGTGCTTCCCGCCACTCTCTGAATACGATTTAAAAATAAAATAAAAAAAACCTTTTTTTTTTTCTTTTTTTTTCATCCAGTCGTTTTGATTAAAAACCCTCGTAATATCCGAAAGAGTGTACGACAATAAAAACATAAATAGACAGCGTTTATTTTCGTATTTTTATTTTTATTTATTTTCCTTTTTTTTTTTCATATATACATATATACATACGTTTTGCGAACACAACAAACCCTTCTCGTGTACTTCGTGTACATGGAAATATACATACGAGTCTCGGGGGAACAGTGCTTATACGGTTTTTATGCTGTATTTTATTTTATTTATTTTTTTTTTTATATTAAAGAACAACCGCGTGGCGTGCGCTGAACTCGAAAAAGGTCCCCCGGATGTATAACGACAATTGCCGGAAACACCGCCGTCCGCGAAGAGGTGTGTCCGTTTCGTACACACACGCACTGATTGCAACGTAATCACGTGCCGCAAAATACACCATGAAATCTGAATGCAAGGGGATTATCCTCAAAGGGGAAGTCAAATAGTGAAATCGCCCCTACCCCCTCTCGTGCACGGGATTCAATTTTTGTTGAAATATAACAATACATATTTTATTTTGGCTTAAAAATAATCGAATAGTATAAAAACAAAAGTGTTTATGTATTCAGATATTATTAGCTATTAAGGCATTCGTCTTCATGGAAATATCACCGACAACATATTATATTAACCATAATATGTGTACATAAAATGTATAGTATTTATAGACTTATACGTCTTATTGTTCTGTAAAAATTCAAATTTAAATTAAACAGTTAAAATATATTTAAAAAAAAAAAAATCTCACATATGTCCTACGCTGTAATGAAGTTCGTGAAGTTTTGAACTTCACTGTAAGAAAAAATTTCAAGGAAATCAGTTTTAATGTCAATTACCGCCTCGTTGAACAATAATTTCGGCATATATTATTATTATAAGTCTCTCGAATAATTTTAAATTGTAAATGTGATTCGATAAGTTTCTGCGTATAATGAGTCACTTAATAATAATATGCGATCGCTGAGATAAAACGGGATCGGCCATCCCCTTTAAAAGGGGTCTAGGAACATCCCCGTTTGAATGACGTAGGGGATACGCTTCCGTGCCGAACATAAATAATGTAATGAAAATAACTGCTGCAAATTGAGTAGAGGGAAATTTCGCTGAAAATCCCGTTAATAAATTTAATATTATTACAACAACAAATAATATATATTAACAATATGTTTGACGATTTCGTCCTTTTTTTAAATCATCGCATGTTTCATTTCACAATAAAGGGCATAAGTACGTCTGTCTGCGTCTGTATTACATATATAAAAATCTATAAAGAGATGCACCACGATTGGCCCGAAGCCCAAGTCAATTTTTTCACGTTACATTTAATACTCGAAATATTATTATTATTACCAGATGTTGTGTACAAAGTCTACCGTATATTATTATAATACGTGCCTTATTATTGCCTTGTCAACGAATTATTATCAATATTTTCGCGTTGCTATTCCGTACACGAGGGTAAACATTTTCGAAATGTTTTACAGTTTCTACTATACCTACTTAATACAATACAACTCGCGATGACACAGTATGTTTACTGTTTCCCCCCTAAATATTTCATTGGTTGCAAAATATTTATTATATTTTTTAACGATAGTAGTTGAGAATTATTATGAAAACGCTAATCTAATTCAAGCGTCTCGTGATTTATCGCCACTGCAGCAAATAAGTAGCCGGAAACGTCGAATACGTTTTAAATTTCATAGAAAAATAAATTCAATCAATACGTGTTGAATAGTTTAAATTGTTTTAAATGAAAACAAAAAAGTCTTATGCAAACGTTAAAGAATTGAAAACTGTGTGTTAAACTATCAACCAATTTTTAATTTAAAGTAAAATTAATAAATAATTATTTTCAAGTACCTGTAGGGCTGTAGACACTAAATTAAAAAAAAAAAAAAAAATGTACATTTTACACCTACAAACGAAATTTGTTTTTTTAATGGCATTAAAGAATACGAGTTCATATTTCATATTATTTCACTTTAGTATAGTGAGAAAAATACAAAAAGAAAACTGAATAATAAATCATACTATGAAAAAACGTTAAATATATATATATATATAATTTTATTTTTTTTTCTGTTAAGTTTCCACAAGTAATTTTTTAGTGAAATGTGTTAGAATACATATGATCTATCGGCGATACCGAAGAGAGCTCCGGAAATGTCGTATGTGATCTATGAGAAGTAGTAACGTTATCGGATTAGGCGAAACTTATATAGAATGGGACAGACGTAAAAACAATTTAAAAACTGAAAAAAACGTCTGAACACGCGGTTATAAATGGACTAATGTAAAATGTGTAATTCCAATTTTACCACATTAATCAAGTGCCAGTTGTGAACGAATATAAATCTATTCGGCTCCCGGCATCATGTACAATCCTAATGGTCGGCCATTATTTTATTTTATTAGACCTACACGGATTTGGCAATATTCTGCGTTTTATTTTTTTTTTTTCAATCCCGTAATTTTTGTTAACGCCAATAAAATACATTGAAACCCGTGTTTTATTTTCTGTCTAAATAATAATTACCTACATCGTTGGCAAAACGATTACAACCACATTAGTTCGATATAACAATATTGCACGACTTGTACCAACCTACTTTGCAATACGTCTTCAAGCATGGCCGTATCCAGGGGGGGGGTGGTTTTCCGGGTTCAAACCCCCCCCAAAAAAAAAATATTTATGTTAAGTTTAAAATTGCTCTAAATTTTTACTTATTACCATCAACCATAACACACAAGTTTTCATATATAATTTTTGTTAAAGATTCGACCCCCACCCTGAATTTTATTCTTGATACGGCCATGCCTATAGATTTTTTTGTTTTGTTGACAACTTTCCATTGATGATTCTACCCTTTTATTTTTTAATTATCTTAAAAAATGACTCATGACTGTTTTCAAGGAGGGGAGGTCTTGGTATTACCCCCCTCCCCCTTCCGAAACTTCCTAAAATAATTCTTTATTTTTATTTTACATTAAATATTGTCAATACTTAATTTATGATTGAATTTCTCATTGAAAAAATAATAAAAATACCCTCCCCGAAAATCCATTCTAGATACGGCCATGTCTTCAAGTAAATATTACTTTACATGTATTGTGCATAAGATTTGGTTTCATTTTTTTTTTTTTTTGTAATTAAAAATTAAGTTTAATTATTATTAAACTTAACCTGATCCGAGATTTAAATCGAGATATAGGCATAAGTTATATAATATTATACCTACGCTTTTTCTAACGATTTAACAAATCGTTACCACGCGCATGGTAAGTACAATCATTGTATAACGTAAGTATAAAGATGAAAATAATGTATTTGACGTCATCATAACTATAGCATTGTTAGTTAGGTACATTTATTTCACGTAGATACAAACGATTACAGATTCCTGAATAATTAGATTAGTGTATTGATATTTTATTTTAAACCGGTTTATTCGTCTATTTAGTGCCAGAAGTTTTAGTTCCCTGAACATCAATAATAATATATACATCCAAAATTTAAAGTGAATTAATAATTAATTACTTATTTATTAAAAATAATAATAATAAATTTCACCAAAACTAATTTTAATGTTTCGAATTTATGCTTTCTTAAACGTCGAATTCTTAAAATTAATAAAAATGTATTGAATTAAAATTAAAATAAACCCAAACTCTAATGATTTTAGAGACAATTAAAGTGTTTTAAGTATATACTAATTTCGAATAATTTATAAAACATTGTAAATTAGTGTTTATTGCTCATGGTTCTGTAGAACATTAGTGGAATATATGATGTAAACACTGGTACCCACTTTAAAAGTATATGATGTGTTTTTAGAATTTAAGTAACAGTTTCTGATACATGATTGGGGGGTTAAAGTGTGGTCACGTAGATACTACTGTATTAATAATTTATGTGCCTAATACCTCTTTAAAACAAGGACTCAGTTCACCTAAGAATATATGCGCATGACTCAATTCATAACAACTCCGCATTATAATAATAAAATGTCATAACAATATAAAATATGCAGGTTTTTAATCGTCCACGAACGTTGTATTTATTGTAAACATAATGTACCTAAAAGAACACTTAATACATCAATAATTACGTCAGACGTAGACCATATTATGTCGTAAAATATTATAAAATATGCTATATAGCGCGTGATATAATAAATGAGATATTGAAATATTTTTTGTTGGCCGTGAGAAAATTTCCAATTGAATTACATATATAATTCGAAATTAATCTATAAAGAAAAAAAAAATAGGGAGTCCAAAAATAAACGAACGGGGATGCGAGTAAATTAAATTCCGATGACGCACCCCCTTAAATATCCGTGGCAGTCACGTCATGACGGAATAAAATATTTTTAATATAAATATAATATACCCACGCGATCTCCGATGGAATCAAGCCGCCGCCGCCGCCTCGACACTTCCGTTTCACGTAGACGACGAGCAGAAAAGTGATTATTCTTAATATTATTCGGAAGCGACGACGAATACGAAGGGTGTTCATATAGCGATAATAATAATTAGAACCGCATTTGTATGAAATAATCGTTGTACATAATAATAATATACGTATACGCGGCCTATGCGATGTCAGCTGTAAATTAAAACGCACTTAATTGTATATTATTTATACGTCGTCACAGTGTCGTTTAGATGGTATTACTGTTATTATTATTATTATTATTATTATTATTATATAGCCGGTGGTTGATACTCGAGATTGCGGGGAAAACGATGGCGAAGGCGACGGCGGCGGCGGTGGGCCGTAAACATACAATATAACGCGTACACCGCTCTCTCCTCCTTCTCCTCAACCAATGCTCCGGCGGCGACCCCCCTCGCACACATTATGTAGTTGAAACCCCTTGTTTTTCAATTCACTAGTTAACTAAAAGTGCGGCCACATAAAATGTTACGATATAGGCGACTTGTTGATATACCTGCGGCTTGCACAGTCCCCGTGTTCTCTTGTTCTAACCGTACTTCGTACAATCAAAAGCGCACGCGCGCACACACACACACACCTCTATATTATGTATTTATACATAAACGCCCATAATTCCGGTAATATAATGTGTAAATATATATATACATATATACATAGGAGCTCAAAGGCCGGCCCGTCGTCGGTAAAGGGGAGACAAAAGAAAGGTCTAAGGCGTTTGACGACCGGAAGAGCCGTATCGTTATTTTTTATTACAAGTGTGTATTAATAATAATATTATCGCCACTATTAAACTGTATCGCGTGGAGTTGTGTGTTTTTAACGTTCGCCACGTACAGTGGGGAAAAATGACTTTTATTGCTCGTATGGCCACGACAATAACACTCAATGTTTACTACTTGTACTACGTACATAATATTGTGCGCTGCATACATCAGCTGTAAATCGGTAAAGAATGATTGAGCTCAGTGCAGCACGATTGCGCACTTTTTACCTTTTTTCATTCGAGCAAACACAACACGATTGCGCACCTTTCATTTCGCCACGTTTTTGTGATAATAAAAAATTATTAGTTTATTCTCTTATTATTATATTATTTAATTTTCTTTTATGACATTTTCTTTTTTCTTTTTATGACAAATTTTATTAGATTATTTATGTCTGACTATAATTTGTATAACGTATTGTTAGTTTTTTTTTTTAATTTTATAAAATTATAGATGAGTATCAATATTATTATAAATTATTATTATGAGTATATTTTATTTCTTCATTTTTAGACGAATATTATATTTTATTATTGACTAAACAGTTATAAGAACTTGATTTCTATAAAAGATGCGCAATCGTGTTGTGTTTTTTTCAGGTAAATCGGTAAAAAGAGCGCAATCATATAGCGCCTGATTGAGCTCAGTCCTCGCATCACCTTTTGGGGATTTTTTTCCACATAGGTAAATTATATACAATATGGGTAAGACGACTGTACAAGTATATCTATACAGAAGGTTGTGTGCCTGAAGAGTATACATGTTAGGGGTACAATGTGGTAGTGGCGAAGGATAAAAATCATACACTAGGTGTTAATCAACAAAAATTTTATATAATATACCTCATTATTATTTTAACATTACAATTTTTAAAAATAAAATATTTGTTTTCACATTTTTGTCTATTTTTCTGTATTTTTTTAAATTTTTCTTTCGTGATTTGTGCGTTTTAATCGTAATATTCAATCATCATTCATCGAAATGTAACCGTTTGTGTTCTCTCTATTTTTCATAACAGTGTATAAAAGTCAGTAACCACTGTCGATGTTTTGAACTTTTATACTGTTTATGCTCACTTAAAAATCATCAAGATTTTGTCATTGAATAATATGGTAGCCGGAGCTCTTGTAAAACGAAATGTGACATATTTTACCGTTTTAAATGTTTAAGTACACTTTTTTTTACTGTCAAAGCATAGATATTGATTGTGTTTGTGTGTGGTTCAGGTCGAGAATACGACTCAAGTGTAACGCGGGCAGATGGTTGATGGCAATGACTACGGGAAATAATATTTGCATGGCACTCACACCATCTCTTTGCAAACTAATCGGTTAATATTCAGCAGTAATTACATAATGAATTCAACAAGTAGGCCCTTCCCCCCCTTCACCGCCCACCCGCAATTGCAGAGTGCTCGGTTGTTGCCAATCGTATACGCCATTATCGTTATGCAGTTGAAAATCGACTCACGTCAGCAGCAATTATTATTGCATAATATACCTAATAATATATTAACAGGTGTATGTGTGATTTATGAAATCGTCAAAGACGCGAGAACAGGTCTCTTGTTTGCTGATTTTGGAGTATTCGAATATTTTTTTTTTTTTATTATTATTCAAACGATGACTTAACAAAATTTGCATGTACCTATATTGTGGAGGGGGTCCATCTATAAATTATCATAAATAAAATAAAATAATAAATTATTTAATATGGAATTAGAAATTAAAATTATAACAAAACCGTTTTTTTAATAAATATTATCTTTATTTTTAATTAATTCAAAACATTTTCTAACGAAATTCCGATAAAATTGAACAGGGCCAATAATTATCATTGAAAATTAAATTATGATTCTAGGTATTTATTTTTTTTCAAATATTTTAATGAAATATTTAGAAATAAATAAGAGAAATGCTTAAAATTTGTACGGACAATAACAACTATATTTTATTTTATTTTAAACGGTTAAGATAATCCAATTACATTCCTATATATATATATATATATAAAAAAGTGTACAGTGATACAGACATACTAAATAAATAATAAGAAATAAACTACATAAAGTGTTGAATTGTTATAAAGTACACTATGTGAATAGGATATAAAACTTTCTGAAAAATCAAAGTTCTGACTTTATTCATAGTTCGTATGGTAACCTACAGATGTCGTTGAAATATTTTAAAATTCGAAATACTCGACTTATAATAATATTTCTTCATAATCGTTTAACTCAACTTACCATAAAATATCTATACGAATTCAAATTCTAATAAGAGAAGTGAATTGTACATTTTCTATTGGTTTGTTGGTAAATAAGCTTCGTAATTTCGTAACTAATTAATGCGATTCCAGAAATAAATGTCACAGAATCAAAAAATGTTTATAAAAGCTTATGTGTCATTAGCGTAACACGTTTCCAGACAACTTATTCATAAAATAAATTAATTGAAAAATATATTGAATCCTTGTTGAATCATATTATTTAGTGTATGTCACTACATTGCTATGAAAACGTAAAAAAATATTTAAAAATTTAAGTTTGGATTAAAAAAAAATAGTTTCTGAGTCTTGTTTTATCAAATATTAGGGTAGTACTTTTTTGTATATTCACTTATTTATTAAATTAGACCATTAAAGATCAATTTATTATAATAATTAACTCTCCATAATCAGTAATTATATTTCCGAAATTAAATTTTAATTAAATTTAACCTATGACCTCATTTTACAAGCAATTTTTTTTTCAAATGTATTCCCTCTAAATAACAGATAATATCTCAAAATAGTGGTAAAAATTTCGTTGAACGAAAGACTGGAGTGTCCGCTATTCACTGAGGTTTCACTGTAATTCAAATCCAAAACTGAAATTATACTTCTGCATTACATACAGTTTAAGCATCAAAAAGTATGCATGTTATAATATTTTTCGCCTTTAAAATGACGAGTGAAGATGTCAATCATTTGAAAATCAAACCGTTAATAGGACTGTAAGATTAAACAATGATAATTAATAATAATTATTGCACGTGCATACAACGAGGATGACTGATTGCATTTGTCTTTAACTCGAAAATCAGCCTAAGTATGAGGAATGAGGGAATTAGGGCGCACGGATTGGCATGTACAAGTCATCAGCATACGCTTGTCCGACAGGTGCCATTAATTTACGAGCACTGTACACGCGATTCGAATTGTACGGATTACAACCACGTTGTAATAATACCGCGTGTGTCCGTGATGGATTTCGTGATATTTTATTATTATTATGATTATTTTTTTTTTACCATTTAACATTGTTAAGGAAAAACCAGAGAACGATAAGGATTAGTAAGGACAAGACGGGACAGTGATTATATAGTGACAGGACATTAGATAAATTGCAGGGAGACGGTCGCACGGGACACGAGACTATTGCGTGGAGGGGTAAATACATATATATATATATATATATACGAAGCATGTATAGGAAAGCGTACAGGAATTAAACTCCACGCGGACCCCAGAGGGTTGTAGGGGTAGTAGAAGGCAAAGCGAAAAGCGAGGGGGGGGAGGTCGGGTTTTTGACAATGATTAATTTCGTTCATTTCGAATACCTTACCCGCGCTCGGGCACTACTACTACCCACGATTCGGGGATGGCGCGCGCAGCACACACACACACACACACACACACATGGCACACAATGATTTACAGCCGGTTGCGGCCACCCTTGATTTATTATCCCTTCAACGGGGCCGAAAACAAAATCCGCCCTTCTTCTACCCTGTATACCCCCACCCAAAGGACCGCTGCCGCCGATAGGTAGTCGGTCGGAGCAAAAAAAAAAAACATACGCACATTTTAGCGTATACTTTAATATAATATATATTTTTTTTATTCTGCTAACTTTATATTAAAAAAAAAAAAAAAAAAAATGTTATTATATTATTATGATAGAAAAAGTTGTTGGAAAATAAAAGTTATGCACGCGTATATAATAATATAATCTAAAGAAAAAAACCAAATGATTTATGGTCTTCAAAATTTTACCACTTAAAATTATTATATTTTATACAATAGACCTGCACGAATGAATATCGTATACACCGCATATTTTAAAACGAAACACTACGATATATCTAAACAATAGACAATAACAATAATACTATTATGTAACCACATTGGCGTGACCATCAATAAGGGCGGTGATAAATCCTGTGGCTAAAACTGAGCTCATATTATGACTGTACAATAATTAATGTCTGTAAAACGGTGGGTGATATCAAAACCGTGTAACTTTTTTACACTAAAAATCAAACAATTACCTATTTATAGGAATATAATAACCACGTCGCTTTACATTTGACGATATCTATGTTTCTGTCTCAAATAAAAAATTAATTAACGCAGCATATCAAATCAAAATTATTTATCTTTTAAAATAGTAAAACGGGTAAACTAGTAACAATCTTTTCGTTATTCAATTCGTTGAACATTTCCAAAATATTTCATTGATATGTGTGTTTAAAAGCGTATAGATTCTAATGATATACATAGGTACATATAATTATGTAAATAACTTCATACATAATTGATTCATATAATGTAATAAATCAACTACATAAATAAACAAGTTTCAATCGTCCAAATTGTTATTTATTTATTTTTTTGAATACTGTATAGATATAGAAGATCAAATTTAAATAAAATCATAAAAAGGAATTTTCGCTATATAAAAAAATATATAATAATCATTTATACACAAGTATTTACTTAGCAATATGTACTTATTGAAATTAATTGCATAATTACAGAATGTGATTTTATTCATAACCGGCTATCATTATGTATTTTTAATGTAATTTCACGGACACTGAACCGCGTGCATACTATGGACATATTACATTCGAGTCCCATGTCCCAAAATGACAAATTTACACCTTATTCAGTTCAATAAATAACCAAATTGAGTCTGAAAACTAAAATCCAAAAAACAACTTATTTGACTATGAGAAAATAAGTAAAACAATGTTTTCCTTTATATTTTACAGATTTTAGACTGCAGTACATTTTAATTTAAATACATTTATAAATTATAATATTTATGATGAACAATTTAAAATTCGATTCTATTAACCTCTTCATCTGTTCAACAGAAGTATCTGTTAATTTAAGCTTTATTACTACATTTATGAGTGATACTCATTATATATATTACTGTCGAATTTCAATATTTGTAACATATTTTTCAAAATAAAATTGTACTTTGAAATATATTTCTGTATAAAAAAAAAAACGAAACTGGGAATTGTGTTTCATACATATTATAAATACAGTACAATTATACATTGTATTTATAACGAACACAATATTGGTTTAATTTTTAATAGTAATTTAACGGGAAGAGGATGTTGATTTTTAAATGGGTTTATTATTCATTGGAAGAGGTAAAAATGTCATCACGACGCTCTCATTACACAGATATTTGTTAAAGTTTTAGCTTTTGTTTATTGTTAGGTCAACCTATATTTATACTTTACAGCAATAATATGAGAAAGAAGAGCACATTTCCGTTTTCAAATATATTACGTTATTTAGTACTTATTCGATAAATAACGGTATTGTGTTTTATCAAAACTGAAACTCGAAATGTTTTTATACCATATATATTATATACTTATATTTTATTATATACCTCATAGGCACCGTGTATATTGGTGACTGGGGATCAGGACAATTATTGAAATTATTATGGGGTGCTGAGCCATTAGAATATTGGAAATTCATACGTTTATTTACACAATATTCAAATTTCATTAATTTTAATTTTAACGACTGTTGTAATAAACTTCTTATCGCGATAAAAATTTTAATTCCGTAATTTTAAAAACGAAAAGAAATTATATTGATAAGAAAGATCTTTATCACCACTGTGGAGATTAAAATCATTTTTAAGGTCTACAATGACACTAAAAAGTCATTGCCTGTCATTGCATATCCATCAAAATTAAGATGTAGATATTGATAAAATATCTAACTCGTTTATAAATTCAACTAAAATACGTCAAAACATTCAAAATACATTTTGTTGTGAACAAAAATTAATTTTACTATTTTGATCTATAATTAACATATTTTATAGCATTTCTCAATGTACAACATAGTATGTTTTATTTTAAATATATATTATATATTACTCTGAATACTGTGATAAATACTATTATAGTTTTGTGTTTGCACTTCACATTTATTATTTCCTTACCTTTTCAACTGTATTTATATGCTTAATTTAAGCAATACTAACAAGTGTAATCATTCATTAGTACCTATATTAATAATATGAATTAAGTATAGCGCTTTAATATTTTAATTAACAATGAAACCCCAATTAGTTATGTTAATAGTGTATTATAATCAGTGAAAATTGATAATACTCACACACGTGAATATTTTTTTTCTTAATAGTTATTATTTAATTGATATAGATTCGTTATTAAATATTCACTTTTTTATGGGAAAATAATCATACTCTATTGAACATAGCTATATTACAATAATGATATGAACATTATTAATATATATATATATATATATTATACACTATGAATGTAAATCTCAATGTGACCTCAAGTCTCAACAAAGTTTATGTAAATAAAACACTTTTATTTAGTTTGTTACTGATTGTGACAATATAACGTATGTATACTCCTTAGATTATTTTATACAGTGTATTATGATCTAAGGTTTACTCAGCGGTGGTAGGGGGTATGATGGGCTTAAAAATTTAAAGGATAAAGCTTATTTGATTTATTTTACTTTGGAGCGAAAAATAAAGAGGATAATGAATTACAAACAATATAATTCCATAATTGAAAAAATGTTCACACATTTTAAGTGAAATTAATTTATTGTTTTATATTAATATACTTATTTAAATATCAGTATAAATTAGTGTAGTGAAGTAAAGCAGTGACAATTAAAGTAAATTCAAGTACCTAAAGTAAAACAAAGTTAAGTAAAGTGAAGTAGAGTATATAGACATATAGTAAAGTAAAGTGAAGTAATGTAAAGCAAAGCAAAGTAAAATATAGACAAGAAAGCTGGACGTACTTCACACCACGGATATTCTTCACTCTTCGGGTCAGATATTCTTGATGAGTGTGTTGAAAATGATGACTATTATTGTTCTTTATATTATTAACTTCTTTCGTTCAGAATCGTCTTATTGAAGAAATGATTTATCGTTTCTTTAAAATTATACACACCTACCAAGAGTATCTGATCCTGGGGGCGAAGAATGCCCGTAGTGCAAAGTTTAAACGGCTTCCTTGCCTATACCTATCGTTGCTTCACTTTATTTTACTTTCCTTTAATTTACTTCACTTGTGGTCAGTTTTAAAGTCTTAACACATAAAATGTTTAAGTTATAGTTTTTGATTAAAATCTTAATTTATATTTTATTTATAATCAAATTAAAAATTATTATTTATAAAACGAGTAACATTGTTCTATCATGTACAATTATACATATTATTACACGATTTATAAAACATATTTCCAATAAAACTGAGAAAAATTATTTACACAATTAATATATTAATTATAAGTATAAACCTAATATGATTTAATAGGTTTATGTACTTGAAATAAAACGTTACATATTTTTTATAAAGATACATTACGGTTTTCCCGTTAAGATTGATGCGACAACGTTAATGACGCTCGGTCGGAGCCTAGGCCACAACAGAGTGTTGTTGAGGAATTTCATTCGTCTTAGTGGCGCTCAACCATAACAGTCGTGGGGTATACAACCCTAGCCAGCGCGGTTTCTCTTTAGATCGTCGGGTAATATAATTTTCTTCGTCCTGACCCCACTTATTACTTAGACCGTAAATTAGCCTTTTTATTTCGTTTGCTCCCAACCCACGTTGAAATTGCTCTAATAATTATTATAAATCACCCTGTTGGATTTAGCTCAAGCGTTGTCTACCTGTAACATTCATACAATAAATTCACCGCCCTTATTTATTTTGCACTTAATATGTTTTTTTTTTTTTTTGAAGTGACGAGTACTTTTAACACGACGTCCAGACTAATACGTTAGCAAAAAGTGTGTACTTCGCACCTCGGGGCGTTCTTCGCATCTCGAGCGAGATACACTTGACGGGTGAATTGAATTTTAAAAAAACGATAAATCATTTTTTCAATAAAACCATTCTGAGCGGAGCTCCAACTTATACACAATAATAATAATTATTAGTTTGGAAACATCGAACTCAAACGTCGAACGAAAAAATTAGTTTGTTACATACAACATTTACGAAAAACAAAAATTGATTTTCATAATAATATTCTCTTATACCTAATGAATATTCAATAAATAAATTCAAATTACAATAAAATAATAAAGCGGTTCTAATTATCGTAAATCAACATTAATTCACTGTGAAATATCTTAAATACTAATGTTTATCGTGTCGCCTCTGGGTCAGTCACGGTTGAAAAAAGTGCAAAAATTTAGTTTACCGGGTAAGATTTGAACCCGGTACCGTTGCATAAAAAATTTGACCACAAGCATCTATGTTTATATACTATACACGAGTCCCCCGAGACAAATTATTGTGACGTGACACTGCACAGGATTTACGCAAACAGTTCAAATGTAGATTTAATAAAATAAGTTGTGCCAAAACAAAAAAAAAATGTGTGTTCGTAAAAACGACCTCTAAGGATAGTTTTGTTTATTTCGTACGAAGAACACATACACCTGCAGCGATTGGCAAATTATGTAAATACTCCCCCAAAATTCGTGACTGCTAATTTTAAACCACAACTGTTACGCAATACAACGTATTAAAAATTTGCCTTTTAATTTGTTGTTAAGTCCAAACAAAACTACCTCGTCGAGAAAATGTTTAAGAGATTTCTACACAGTGCCTGTTCTGCACTCTCGTGGAGCACTGCTCGAGAACACTCGCTGTCGTACGCAAACCGTTCTGCATAACTGCACGCAGAGCATATAGAATTATTAATTGAAATAGGATGTTGATGGCAATTGCATTTTTTTTTTCCTTTAATCCTATGCAATGCTCTTCAAGCTAAAAAATCGTTTCATGCCTTTCTGATTCAGAATATGAAAATTTAATTTTGCGTTTTTAGACGTTTTGGTTATAAATGTATTGTTTTTGCTTTTTAACATAGTTTTTTTTTTCATTTTTTCATTTTACAAGTAATTTTTCATAGTTTTTGTAAATTATCGGTCATTTGTCTAATAAAATTAAGACTTTCAAGAACGATTTTACATTTTTAAAAATATTTTAATCAAAATAACTGAAGAGTTTTTGTTACAATTGCCTATACTTTATTGGTAGATACTAGGTGCTCACACTGTATCACACAACTTATACAACATTTCCTTTTACAGAATATATCCCGATGTACACGCTTATCGAATATTATATTTATAAATTGTATTCAGTCAACCCGATAATCTCTTTGTCAATATAACGACATTAAGTTCGATGTTCACGTCGATTTTTTAATTTTCTTACTCAATTTAAATATGTTTGGACACTTACAAATTACATATTTTTCAATTTGTATTTTAAGTAATTTTTAATTGTCAGTTTTTACAATTTTTAGGTCATTAAACCATTTTTTTTTGGGGTCATTTTTGGTACTTTTTTAGGTCATCAACATCCTATATCTAATTATTAGTAACAACGCAAAATGATATTGTAATATAGTCGTTTTGACATTGGAGTTTTTTTTTCATACCTCGTGTTGATGCTGCCGGCAGAGTGTTAACGCGACAATATCGCGTGTGAATACGCGTATTCCGTACTCTTATTTATGTATACTACACCTATGTATAGATTTGCGTGCGATCGTCGTACCCTCAGAGAGACGATTATAATATTATGAGCGTACGACAATTGAAAATAATCCTAATTAAAACGTAAAGGTATGTGTATATATCGATCTCTGCGGTACGACGTCTCGTGAAAGTCATTGGATATCCCGTTTACTGTAACACGAATCTCTGGTCTTTTTAGCGCGGAAGTTTTTAACGCGCAGATTTACTAACACACACACACACACACACACACACACACACACACACACACACACACGGGGGCGCGAGAGCGATCATTTGCATATATTATTACATAATATTGTACGTGCGTGAAACGTTAACACGCGATCGTCGTTCGGGTATACGCGATGATATACATGGTCATAATTAATTAATTCCATAGCGCCCACGTGTAATTAATTGTTGCTCATATATAAATATATATATATGTATGTGTATATATTATACTGTAATATACTGTTATGCGATCGAATAAACACGTGTAAATGGATGTCGTTCGTGCTGGTCTTGTACGTGTATCGCATCGCACTACCAAATGAATATATAATAATATTATGTACACCGCTCGGGGATGTAATACACACTGCTGCAGGTGTGAAATAATTTTCCACGTATTTCAGGCCTCTATAAATACCTTTACATGAGACGCCAATAAGATGCTGCAAGGCTTAGGAATCCGGCCAGATCATAACACTGATTCGGTCCAAGTGCGCAGTATTACACATAAGATAAAAAAAATATTGAGGTGTATAAACCTTAAGAAATTTCCAAAAATCTGGGGTGCTCTGAGTAATTTTGAGGGGGTTAAGCCCACTAGCCCCCCCTTTTGTGCTTATACTGCTTAGACTGAAAATAGACTCCATACGATTTTTTATTTATTTATTTTATTTTTTTTGAGCAAGAGCTTCCAAAAAAAAAATTACAGGTCGAAAAATTAGTTACAGATAAACATTAGGTATAACTACTCAAATTTGTATTATTGTTAGTAATTTTTGGGAATAAAAAGGGAAGGTTATTGTTTTGAGTGATCTTCTGGATCCAACAACACTGTGTCTCACACACATTATTATACTTGATTAAAACACGATGTTTATTGCGTTTTATAAATTCGTTTATAATGTAACCATTGGAAATTAATATTTAAAATTATGAAAACAACATTATTAAGATATTTTGAATAGTGCACACTTTATATTATACGTAGAATTTTATTTGTTATAAATATTTAAGATGCCTGATACACTTTTATGTGGCTATAACTATATATCTTACATAATAAATCAAAATTGTTGAACACGAGTATAAGTTTTATCTAAAAAGCATAAAACAGTTTGGTTGTAGTAATCATATTTAAATATTATGCATATTTTATTAATTTTTAAAAATATACGTACAACTAGGTATTTTTTTATTGAAATAAAATTACGTTTATGGGAACTATTAATTAACATAATGTGTCAAATTTCATAAAAAATAATTAAATAAATATACATGATATTTGGGCTACACTCAACTTGAAAATTATAAAAATTAAGTCATATATCAATACACCAAAATAAATTTTTAATAATAAATCAATGCCACTATGATTATTATAATTTTAAGAAGAAAAAAATAAACAATCAAAACAGAGTCGATTGAAAACCGGTTTTAGTTGGTTAACAGATGTTAGTATCTATGTAACGTGTTTCACTATTATTTTTGTTTCGTAGTCTTTTTTTTTTTTTTTAGTATTTAATTTAGGAACGTTTCTGTAACTCAAAAATAAAGGAGAGAGAGTTATTAATAATAACCAATAAGTATATCATATTACGTAGTCATCGGATCGATTGTTTAATACAAAATTTTGTACTGTATATTGCATGTGACAAAAACTGGAAAGCACTATCGGCTATCATTAAACAATATTATTATTTCTTTTATTCTCTACACGGTCGTTTCATTTTCAGTTTTTTATTTTTTTTTGTCATCCCGTAAACCGGAAAACTACAATAAAACTATCCGGTGCATAAGACTAACGTGTTTTATCAGTCCCTCGGTATATGCGAATTCTGAACTGCTTTCCAAGACTACCCCTATCCTGAGGGAGAAAAATAATAGAAATAGAAACACCATATACGTAATAATATACTCAGCTAGAACATTGGACGCATGGTACTTCCTTATTGCCATTCCGTGCCCATTACACGTTTACGACTTCATTCACGGTCCGAAGATTTTGAAAATTGAAACGACAATTGCGAACTGAAAATGCGTTCGGTGGCTTTCGGTATTACTTTTTTCAGTTCACATTACTATCGTATTGCACAATAATGAACTATTTGTTTAGAATACAAGTATGTCAAAAAAAAGTTCGAAATGGTATATACGTTATATATCAAATTACCCGCAGAGTAATGTAATTTCAAGTTCAGTAGAAAATTATGTGCATACATTAAAATATATCTCCATATGTAATAATAAATGTAAAATAAACATAGTATATTATTTTTGTAATTTAATTTTAAACAGAATGTTTGCTTATTATTGTACTTAATGATGTAAGTAGGTATATTGACAGCAGTGTCTATAACTGTTAGAAATAATTATTTTATTAAATTATTTTATTATCTATAATGCTTATTGAATAAAAATGTTGGAAATTTAAAATTGTATTCAAATAATATTATTCAATATTTCTACGTATATTCGAGTATAATAGTATATTCTATTCTAACTTAAAGAATTCCAAGTATGATTTAAAATATTTATAGTGCACACGTTTAAATCAAAATGATTAAAATAATAAGTGCATTCAAAACAATATCCATAACATATAATGCAATAAATAATATATATATATAAATTGTAATATGAATACACAAGTTTAATATTTACTATATGTATATTGACAACTTATTTACATTTATATATTTTGTTTAAAATGTTCTCCTGGGGGCATTTTAAAAAGTATATAGGTGTATTTAATAGTATGTGATAAATAATAGGTATTTCTTGTTATAGATACATATACGTATATTATGTTCTTCTAAGTTATGTCTTTATTTAAATAACAAAATAAGTTATTCCTTTTTTAGAAACCATATTTACATTCAATATTTTACTTTATTCTTATTTACAAGTAATGCTATGCAACAACTCGAGTGTGAAAATAATAACTAATAAATGTAAAATAATATTTCAGTCTTTGGATTATAGATCAGTTTATAGATTAAAATAATACTCGTTTGAAATCATATTTCGAAAAACGCATTACGAATGACACTGAGTTGTTATCAAAAGTTGAAAACGTTTTATTGTTATACATATTTTTTATAAGTCGTACAGCGATATTTGTATTCGAGTTTATATATTATTGGAAGCTAATCATCGTATATTATAGTTTCTTAGTAATTTTATAATTTTTTAGAAAATTTTTAATGACAAAAAAAAAAATTATATAAATATCTTAAAAACTATTAAGTGTGTTTATAATATTACATTTTGATGGAATTACAATTTTAACAATTTAAATGCAAATATCATACTCATATTATGTAGTGAATTTTGAATAAGTCAAATTATTTTATGTAAACGAATAATTAAATAAGTATGACACATAAGTATAGTGTTTTTTAATCGACTTACCACGAAGGACGGGTATAAAGATAGGATAATATTAAATTATTATTTTATGTATTCGTAAAACACGTATGTAAATAATTTAATTCAAAGTTAACATTTAGGCAGCAGTCGTATTATATCTGCAGACTTTGTGGATTAAGGTTTTTTTTTTTTTTTTTTAATCCGTGTTTGCACGCATGTACTGCGATGTTTAATTGGATGACCACCCGGTGCGCAGCATACAATATTCACTGGGTAAGGTTCATTAATGAACTCATCTATTGTTTTAACAACGCGATAAATATAATATTTAGATTGTTATTATTAATATAGGATAAGGTTTCTGCTGATTTCATTATTTTAAAAACAGTTTTTTACTTAAATACGTTTATGTCATTATCAAAACATAAAGATCTATTTTAATTTTGAGTAAATCATATAAATAATACATAATATTATAATGTAAAATTATTCACATACGTAGTTATTAAAACAATAAAAAAATAATAATTATTATAATATTTATACTTAGTATTTGATCGCAAAACAATATAATATTATGTTATTTAGCATGGCTATAGAGTTTTAATAATTGATTTTAGACTTCATAAATACGGTCGGCCTTGCCGTACTTAATGTTGTTCACCCATCGTAGTAGATGGATAGGCGTGAACAAACACTAATGGATTTTGTTATGTTTTTTTTTTTCAGCTCAGAGGGTATAAATATGCATTTTCAGTGAATGCCCCTCGGAGCTAAACGAAATTGAACTTTGTTGGCTCGTTACAGTCAATCTCTTAAATAATCAAAAACAATGGCCGACAATAACGTAAATGAACGAGGTAATTAAATATTTATAACAGCTAAGATATTGCATACATAATTTCATGTTTCTTTTGTTTATGCGAATCGCGGTTAGCAATAAAGCATGCGTTCCTTACAGTAGATGGTGATTAATTAAATTAACATTTATTGGAGTGATAAAATATTCTCAAATATATTAATTACCTATTATAAGAGTGGAATATTTTCCAAAACGAAATTACACTTTTGATTGTAGCGTAAAACATTTCATCGCTGCCTTGAAATGCAAATTGGATCTGTTTGAAATTACGGTATGATTTAATACGTGTCCCCGTCATGACTTTTGCCCGGAGCTGATCGATTTTAATATGTATACGTATCGGGTTTATCCAATTTCGATTTGAACGTTTACGATGTAGGATTATATTTCCTCGTGTCCCACACAAAATTCTATTCCAATTCAATTGGTTTTTTTTCTTTTCTTTTGTTTTTGTTAATGATTATGAATAAAAAAGCCGGACATACTTCGTACGATGGGTGTACTTCGCACGACGCGTGGTATTCTCTTGACGGGCGTATTAAATTTTAAAGAAACGATAAATCATTTCTTCAGTAAAACGATTCTGAACGAAGGAAGTTAATAATATAAAAAAAAAAATCGAAAAATGTTCAAAATTTTTTTTATAGGATTTTCTATCTATGTTTAAATTTTCATAAAATTCGGATCAAAAAATGATGGTTTCCGAGTCGTTTTTGTCAAATTTTGGGTAATTTTTTCCAAAAAAAAAAAATTGAAGAATTGAGAAATTCAAAAAATGACCTCTTTAAAGTACAATCTAGAGGCGAATCCGGTT
>JAIPRM010002645.1:0-29478 GCA_025469315.1 Stegophylla sp. TES_Ste_2020
GAAAATGCCGGTAACTGCAAATTTTGCCGTTTTTCGTTAATTTTTCGACATATTTTCACCGCGCTTGGAAAAAGTATTGAGAAATTGGAAAAATGACCTTTCTAAAGTACCATCTGGGTATGATTCCTGTTCTTTAGAGATATTGATCGAAATTTTTGGTCCAGTATTTCTATACGAAAAAGTGTTTCCAGAAAGAGAAAAAAAAAAAATAAAAAAAAATAAAAAAATAAAAAAAAAAAAATAAACATCATTGTAAAATCATAAGCTTCTTCACTTCGTTCAGAATCTAAAAGATCACTAAAAATTCCTAGACCCGAGTTAAATATTTTAAAAGTCAAATAGTGCCTGTAATACCTCTACTTAATAAAATAGTGGACACGCACAATGTTTATACAAAAACCCAGTGACGAGTTTAAGATTTTTACAGCCTAGGCACATGTGAACTTTTGGTTACATTTGGGGTGAAGCCTAGCGTAAAAACTAGAAAAAAAAAAAAGAAGAAGACGATAAATAGTTTTTAACTTTAAATTTATCTTACGTTCACTTAACTAATTAAAAAGAAATAATTAACTACTAAGTTGCTGCTAAGCAAATAAGCATATTCATAAATTCTACTATAAACCCTAGTTTTCTTTCTTCTTATAGTTTTTGGCAAAGCGATCATTCATACAATTCACATCGCACATCGTGTGATGTGATAAATCAACGCGAGTGCTGTCATGAGCAATCACCCCACTTGGCTTCGTCAAAAGTAGAAGTTAACAATTAGCCAAACATTAAACGAGAAAAATCGATTGACATTATTTTTTAGTGATTTCTAAAACAAGCACTTTGTACACTATAAAAGTAAAATATATAGATAATAAGAACGAAAACAACAAATCATAGTGTTTTGTAAAATATAATGTATGACAGATGAGTCAGTTTTTTATGGAAAATTGATTTTTATAAAATTTTATATTCTGTATCTACAGACGTTGTTTTCGATAGGAGTCATTTACCTATTTTATATTATATTATTACCTACATTAGTTCCTGTATCTCGACACCATTTAGTTTATTTATGAAAGGTGTTGCACAGCAAAATAAACTCATTCATGAATAGCTAATAACTTTTATAAAATTTGATAATTTGCCAAAAAATAGTTAGTAAACATTTAAAAAATATTTTCTAATTATTCGTATAAAAGTTGTTTTAATTATAATTTCAAAAATAATTAGGTTTGACCGTTGTTTTATAATATAATTAGGTTTTGCTTACAATTGTTACTATGAAGTTTATAATGAATTGAACTTTGAAAATTTTTTTTTTTTTCTATCAATAAAATATTGTATGTTACAAGACATTTTGTTATAGTACTTTTAGTTTCCATCCGTCTTTACTGCAGTTATTTTCATTGTAATTTAGTAATTTAATATGTGAAAAGAATTATTAAGTTGCACATTTATTCTCGTTGGCCTTCGTGTTTAGCGTCCGAAAATTCGTATACAAGCAGTCGGTTATGCATAATATTATACTTAGCAGTTGGCCGTTTCAATCAATATTCTTTCGACGATATATGTGTGTTATTTTATCTGAAGTATCAGTTGTGACGACTACACGCATAACACTTGGCGGAGAAGACGTCAGACAGAATGTTTGTGTATACTTTGCTCTTGTTGCAGAGAATAATATATAAATACGAATCGTTAAGTACAACAGTTCACGACTATATTATATGCTGTGTATATATTATAATATGAAAGCCATGAGATCAAAAAGTTAAGGGGAAAAACCTTAGATTTAGTCGTCACCGGAGATGACGGTACGCAAACCATCCCCACTTAAGAACACCCCTCGAAGGCTACAGCGTTAATCGTTACGTACCGTCGAATTTTGAAGTAGGTATATTAAGTATTGCTCCGCGCTAGGGATAATGTGCATTAGCAGCTAACGATTCCACCGCACATTCTAGGGCCAATTTTAAAAGTGTAAAACTGTTTTTTGCACACGTCTAATATACAGGGTGATTTTTTAAGCCCCATTTATGACCGTAAAAATGCAAAATTTGGGATTTTTTCACCCGGAATGTTCAAGTTACAATAAGACCAATATATTCCGCAACTCATTTTTTTCATGTCATCTTAAGTATGTCCTGTGGAGATACAAACTTTCTTTTTTCAAATAGCTACCCCCTATTTTAATTATATTCGGGTTGTTTTTCTGTGAATTTTGATGTATTGAAATTAAAATTTGAACGAGTAGTTTTTTAATTGTTCAAATTTAAATACTAAAAAAAATTGTCACTTGGGCTGGGCACATATTTAGTTACGTACGTAGTTCGTAATTATTATAAATCTACTCAATTAACCTTTAAACAGAAATAATTAGTCAAAATGTTCATAGATATCATGTCGTGTGTACGAGATTAAATTTTACATTTACAAAATATTAATTAGTCAGGTCGTTTTATCTCATTTACCTATTAAGAATAAATTAAAATATGTCATTTGATGTTCAAATATTTAATATTTTGTAATTTTTTTCTCAATTGTTAATATAGGTAAAACAAAACAAAAAAAAAGGATTTATTTTAAGAAAAATTCCATATTTTTATTTAATGAAACAAATACCTAGTCAATTACATACTTTTTCATTTTTAAAATATTATACTTAATATTTAATAGCTATTATTTAGTTAAAATAACAGAAATAAATCAAGGGTTTCTAACTAATTAGTTTGTTTACGATCTATTTACACGATTACAATTTTTTTTTTATATAAACTAAATTAAGCGTTTATTTTAAAACTGTGCATCACAGCCAAAACTAATTATTAAAAACTAACTATTACAATTCTCTATCTATTTATGAAAGTACTTATAATATACATTAAAAACGAAAGAAATGACATTTTATGTGTGTGTTTTGATGATTGTTTAGTAAAAAGCTTAAAACTGCGTGATTCGTTGAAAATAAATTAGCTGGAAAAGTAGATTTATTCCTGTAATTTTAACAAAATATAGTTATCAATTAATTTACTAAACAAAATACTGGAAAACAAATATTGATGATTCGATCAGCAAAGTTAACAGAAAAATACTCTACCGGAATATTATGTTATACAAATAATATAATAATGTAAATTAAAATAAATTTTTTTGAATTTTCTATCGTGACACACAAACAAAATTGAAATTAACATAAAAAGATATTTCTCACAAGAAAAAAAAAAAATGAAGAAACAATTTTGATATTTTGTCAAAATTAGATTTTATCGTTGCGTTGTCAATAAAAAAAAACCCTGCATTTATAAGATGTCCTCGTCATTTGTTAACATCGAGTGTCCACTTCATAAACAAAACAATAAAACATTGTTAATCTGTTATTCGTCTAAAACATATTTTACAAGTGGATGACATCCATTAGCTCAGTGGTTCCCAACCGGTGGGAAATTTCCCCCTAGGGGGGATTAAGATACTGCACAGGGGGGAATTTCGGTGTGAGGAAATAATAAGCATTTTTTTTGGTAATTTTGTTATAAAAATTAATTTTCAATCTACTTCAGTTATTTACTTAATATTTATACTTTATGTTATTATTTTTACTTTTATATTTAATAATTTGTTATTATGATTATAATATCATGAGTTAGTAGGTTTAACTAATAGCCAATTTTTTGTAAAATAATGAAAATAAAAATTCATTAGTTGTATACGTATATACGTATACTTATAGTTATTTTGTATAATTTATTTGTATGGTCAAAAAAAAAATATATCAAAATTATGTTTTAAGGGGGATATGAATTTTGAAAATATACAAGGGGGAGTGAGGTTTTTGAAAAATTACAAGGGGGGAATTGTATAAAAAAGGTTGGGAATCAGTGCATTAGCTAATATTCTACCTACACCTCGGATGAAACATTTTTACGATTGGCTCATCTACAGGCACACAATAGGGTTGTGTACAGTAAATTGTTTGGGTAAATGATTCGTTTCGCCATATTTTAACATAAGTGTAAATAAACGTTTATTTAAACAGGAATACCATTTAGGGGAAAGCTTCGGACACCATTGTAATTAAATCCACAAATGACTGCTATTTGTTGTTACAACAATTACTATCATATTAGTAGCTTAACATTGTTGTAACCTTAATTTATTTTCTTATTTTTATGTAAAAATTGCCAACTATAATTGATAAACGGAAAATCGTCACTTCCAATCACTTTCCCCTTAATATAAAATGCAAGTCTTCTAAAAACAATTTTCTAACAGTAAATTCGCTTCCATAATTAAAATATCGTATTAATATTGTGGGTTTCACGACAAGCTCATATATTTTAATACGTCGTAATAAATATTGAATTATGTTTGTTTTGTGTTTTTTAAGATTATAATCACTCGAATTTTTTTTATTATAACTTCCTAAATTATGTTTGCTTCCGAGTTGAAAGTTAAAAAAAAAAAAAATGTTTTATTGTATTTAAGTAGTGGTATTGCAAAACTTTTTTAGTACTTGTGTGTAGTAGTTTTTCTTGTTTGAAGACGTTTTTTTTTTTTTTTTTTTACTCATATTGTGTATACTCGCCGTATTCAATTAAAAATTATTATACGAATTAATTAATAATCGCATTGAAGAGAGCAGCTTTCGTAGGGTACAATGAACACGAAAAATTAAGCCGCCCCAGCCAGTAATTACACTGCATTTCCGCCTACGAACACAATATAAGTACGCATATTATATCAACGCTGTTACAGCCCTTATATACCGGGATGGGTTCCATATTTATGACCTCGAGTATTTATCGTATTATCCCCCGAGCGTAGGTATGTCGATCTATCTATGCGGTGGTGTAATTTATTGGCGGGGAGACACGTGCGGCGCCTATCCATCTGATCCGTCCAAACATTATACAGCTGCACCGTGCACGATCGTAATGCGCAAATTCTCGAAGATAATCGAAATCCAAATGAGACCAGAAATAGAATGATTAAGTTTTGACGTGTGTACGTTGATTATGATAATACGAGCGAATATAAAACGATAATGTTCAAAAGAAAAAAATACGTATTTTTCGGAAACTTTCGATGAAAATTTCATGAGATGAGAATATATCCGGGGCTGGATTTACGCACAGGCTACACAAACTGAAGCCTAGAACCATCACACGTCACACGTCTAAAAAAAAAAAGAAGGGTTGGAATGTTATATATTATTTTTTGATTTTGTTGAGTGTATGCAGAGGCGAGCCAGGGGGTGTTGAACCCACCCTCCATTGATTTTTCTTTATTGATATTATACTTATATAATATACTTACCTAAAGGAACATTAAAATAGCTCAACGCAAACAGAGTATATCTTAAATAACATAATTTAAGTACACAATAAACGATTAAAACTTTTATGTCTGACTAGATGAATGAAACCGACATGATTCAATAATCATTTTTCTTGAGTTGTATATTCATGTCGTAGTTTATAGTTAATAAGAAATTTGTATTTGGCTTAAATCTAATTAAGATATTTCATTTAGAACATACCAATTTGTGTGTGCTATAAAATAACCAGAATTTATACTAGCAGCTTAAATATCGTGAAAAATGTTTTGAATATGTGGTTACTATTCAGTAAATTTCTTCAGACAAATAAATCTTGATTCGCGTTAAAGCTATTCAAACCGCTTACGACGCACCTATCAGATTTAAATAAAAACTCAAGATTAAATGCAGAAAGTGAATTAAAAATTATTTTTAATAATGTTAAATTTTAATGTGAATATTTAAATTTCTATTTTTTTACAGCTAAAAAGTAAATTTTCCAAAGGATTATTATAGAATTTCTTTATTCATTACGTTTATAGATCATTTTTCATATATCAATTAGATAAGCGATTTATATATCTCACAAATGTATGCATGAAAATTTTAACTTTATTTTACCATTATTCAATAACATACTAAAAGAATAAAAAATTACTCGGATAGTTGAAATGTACCAAGATGATTCAGATTGTAGTGCATCATAGCAGTTGTGGGTGCAATTACGTAAAATGTGGCAAAAAAATAAAAAAAATTCAGAAATCAAAGATTTTCTAAAAAATTCCATCAGAGCGCTTCAACAATGTAATACAACAATATTTCTGCCTACTTTTAATCTTCCACAGATTTTAACAACTCTTACTAAGCAACCATCCTTTTCGGTATTAAAAATATTGAAACCATATTTGCAACATAAATAAATTTAGTTTTTATGTTCTTCAGTTAGGTTAGTTAATGGAGTAAAGTGAGGTCGAATGTATTTGTTACTTCGATAATAAAAAAAGCCGGACATACTTCGCACGATGGGTATACTTCCCACGACGGGTGGTATTCTCTTGACGGGCGTATTAAATTTTAAAGAAACGATAAATCATTTCTTCAGTAAAACAATTCTGAACGAATGAAGTTAATAATATAAAGAAAAAAAAATATTCGAAAAATGTCCAAAATTTTTTTTCACGTTTTCAAAATTTTCTTGCGCCAAAATATTTTTTATAGGATTTTCTATCTATGTTTAAATTTTCATAAAATTCTGATCAAAAAGTGGTGGTTTTCGAGTAGTTTTTGTCAAATTTTGGGTAGTTTTTTCCAAAAAAAAAACATTGAAGTATTGAGAAATTCAAAAAATGACCTCTTTAAAGAACAATATTGAGGCGAAACGGGTTTCAAAAAGTTATTGATCGAAACTTTTGGACAAGTATTTCTATACGAAAAGTTTTACACAGAAAAAAAAAATAAAAATAAAAATAAAATAAAATAAACATCATTGTAAAAACACTAGCTTCTTCACTTCATTCAGAATCTAAAAAGTAATGGATTTAAGTATAATTTTTCGTTAAATTTAAGTACTTTCAAAATAAAATCTGATTATCACATCGAATTCGCATTGAAACTCTCATATTATTAAATCATATGCAATATGGTTTTTTTAAACACCCGAAATGTAACCGGAAATGTTCAATAACCTGTTACACCTGAATTTTCATTCAACACCCGTGTTCCGAATAAATGACTCGAATCCAAAGCCGTGGTACATATTATTATTATTGTATACAACCCTCTCCACACCTCCTATCTTGGCTATGCCACTGGATAAGTTTACCAAAGAAATTCACGACCTCACTAAGTACAAGAGCGTGAAATACAGCTCAATAACGTAAAATAAACGTGCGTTTGGCACCCCTTGAAACAAAATGTTGAACCCGGAGTTTCCTTCCTATAATAGATCAACTTCAATCTTCACTGTGACAGAAATAATTAATAACCATTTCGGATTTCTCGGAAATTCGGATATGTACCGAAACATAATTGTAGCATCTCAAAACTCAGTAGAAACATGCAACAATGACTTGTGGACGATCAATAAGAAATTAACTGATTCAGTTCAAGGCTTTCTAGCGAGAGTTTCAAAAATATAAATGAAAAAGTTATACCACAAGCATGGCGTATACACGGAAAATAGGTCTTTGAAAAATACGTCAAAGATTGATCTCCTTATATTACAGATATAGCATAAAGAATGTAGTTGTAACTTATGGCCACCAACAGTAGTGGAAAAAGGAATTTTTCATAATTGATCAAAAACTAGTTTCGAACGTTTATGATAGACGAAAGGTTTACCGTGTCAAATCGATTTTTTTTATTTAAAATGACATTTTATAATAAATAAATAATAAAAATATCACTTACAGATAAATTCTTTTGGATTTGCGTAAAAACAAATCAGACTGATTTAAATGGTTCATTTAACTAGATACTAGCATCAAATTGGTGAAAATGGTACTAAATATATATTGGAAAGTATGAAAATACGAATAGAATGTAAAGTACCTTTTAAATATCCGTATAAAGAAAATCGAAATGAAATTTGACACAATGAAAACAATTAAAAAGAAAAATATCGAAAATTACTTACAAAAAAGACCAGTGAATACGACCGCCAAGGCGTCCGTGGAAGTAATGGCACCCAGTGCGTATTATACATAGAGTGCTATCCCTTATTATGGTATTAAATTATATTTGACACAGCTGACTCACTAACCAGTGAGATCATATATTTATCACATAGATTATACGTATATTTTAATGTAATATATCTAATATGATGAACATCACAACAATTAAATATCAACATTTGTTTTTTAATATTGTTTCATAAACACTATTCACTTTTAGAATATTGAGTCATAATTATTGACATTTTTAATTAATAAAAACTAATGTAGATGGTAGGTTTCTATCCGTAAACACTGTTCTATAAATATTACGTAGTTTACACCAGTATTACCTGTCGAATAAAATGTGTATTTATTCTATCGTATTTCACACGTGAACGCGTTCGTATTACTACTATAACATAATATTAGGTACCATGTAATATATTTTATATTTGTGTATTAAAATCTCCGATCTCCGTCTTTATGTTATTATATACCTACGTATAGAGTAAATATATAGAGACGGTTCGGGCGCAGTGGACCGTATGATGAAACGATAAACATTTTAAAATTACTGTTTGAAAATATCCCAGAATTAAATTCGTCATTTTATATTATTATTATTATTATTATTCATTTTAACTACTTTTTGGATTATTTACTTAAACAGCTTTTTAAAACAATCTCTGTGTGATGTATTTATCAAGAGGATTTTTTAATAAATTTCGTTTCGTTTTTTTTTTTTTTTCTTACAACATGATTTCATTAGATTGTACGTGTTACATTTAAATGTTTGCATAGTTCCACCGGTGACAGTAAACTCATCAATGGTTTTAGATTCTGAGCACAGCGAAGAACGTATTGGCTTTACAGTTTACAATCATATGTTTTATGTTAGCGACAACATTTTTGGCAAGTAAAAGCGGTCCGAAAGTTTCGTACAGCCATTGTATAAATAAAGTTGAAAACTTTCTTCTACTTGGTCGCACGATACATTAGAAAGGTGAAATTTCGGTATTCCCAATTGTTTTTCGGCACGTAAGAAAAGCTACCGAACATTTTAACAAAAACGGTAATATAAAATAATATGTCAGTTCTATATTTTCATGAAATTGATTTTAGTTATTTAGCTATTCGAAGAAAAATACTAAAATGTTTTTTTTTGTTTTCTGCAATTATTCCAGTTGTGGCATTTTAATATGTTTATTATGCCGCGAAAACAAAAATAAATTTAATGTGATTAATAATTAGAAATGAAAAAAAAAATGTGATTCTCGGTGAGGTATGACAGTAAGAAGTACAACTTTAAATTGTATGTAAAGCGCGGAATACAGACCGAGGTTTTTATTGTTTTTGTTTATATTTTTACAACAGAAAATATGACTAAATATAATATGGTCGTTAAAGTACACTCCACAGAGGTAATATATCTACATAAAATGCGCATATTAAAAATAAATCTTTTACATTTCCTATTACGAACGATGTTTTCTTTTACACAACTTTGAACAATATTATTTTAACATAAATATGTTTTTACGCTGGATACAAATGGAACTTTTGTAACCGATTTATATAATACTATCTGAATTATATGGCTTCATCCCTAAGTAGTTTTAAACGAGAATGCAATTATTTATAATTTTTTAAATTACCCGTCGTTGTTCATGAGGGAATTGTAAGTCTCATTTAATGCAATCGCACATATTACTTTTTTTATTTTTTCCAATAGATAACAACAGTCAAATTATGTTTGGATTCGTGTTTATTTTATTTTTTTTTTTTTTGCGATTTTGTATAAATTTAGTTAAACAATTATATCATTTAATACTTCTATAGATGAATTAACTCAGCTTCGCCCGTATTTAAAATATGTACTTTTAAATTTTTATTTTTAGTATTACAGTGAGAAAATCTTTCTCCATTCTCCTCCCTTCACTCTTCCTCGGTCTACGTCCTTCTTTCTCTCAGTTTCCTCTTCTTCTCTCGTATAGATTGATTTTTAGATCGTGTTACATCACTCAATACTCTTAACCAGGGACGTCCCTGAATCTATTTTCAGGGACGGGTGATTTTTAAATATTAATTACTGTAATAAGTACTATAATACCTACCAATACTATAGCTGTTAAGTCGTATTGATAAAATTGAATGCGTGAAAATATATAATATTGTTTACCAATAGTATAAAATGACCAATAATTTGCAGGTTCCACGCATTAGTATGATATATTATGAGTACGATGATAACTGAATATAAATAGTAATATTATAATCAATGGAAGTAAGTATGTTAAAATATGAAATTTTGAGTTACTACTACAGTGAGAACCGTGAATGAAATCACTGAAATGAAAACGATTTTCGTAAATTATTTTGAACACGATATAAAGTAGGTAAGTGTACAATAATTATAATCAGATTATAATTTATAAGTACCTAACTAAGTACTCAAGTGCATAACGGCATGTCGGCTCTCACGATTCACACAGAAATCGGAATGACTTTAAATTTTGTATTTTATACACGGTTCCCCCTGTGTACACGAAAAACAAAAAAAAAAAAATACTAAAATATAAATACACTACACATAACCCAGCAAAAATTCTATTATTTTATTCCAAACATTAAAATATTGAGGGGGAAGGGGAAGGACATATTTTGTACTATGGGTATTCTCTGTTGGTTTGTTTCTCGAGCGTGTTAAATCTTAAAGAAATAACAATTCATTTCTTCAATAAAACGATATTTTGAGTGGAGTTTCAAGTTTTTAACAATTTAATAGTATAATAAAACATGTCCATTCCAGTTGTAATAATGAAAATGATCGATTTTTTTGTGTTTTCAAATTTAAAGCTCTTATAAATATTAAAAATTGATATACTTACTGTTTTCAACAAAAATGTAAAAATATATCAACCTATATAATATGAGTAAGCTTGTACATCATTTTCCACTTAAAAAACAATAAATTGAATATGTTACGAAATAATAAATCTACCATTATTTGGATTTGTTATTTGAATCAATTATAATACTGTCCATACAGATGGATTACGTTTTGTTTCTATCGGTTTTATAGTGTTAGGAATCATTTTCAAAACTCCATTTTGTGTAAGTTTAACAAGCTTTTAAATATGTTACGTATAAAATTATATTTGTAATTAACTAAAATAATACAATACAATCAATGAGTATGTTTACTGAACGTGTAAAATGAAAAAACAATCCTCACGCGATGGTTAGTGATTTAAGCCGAAAATTGCCTAAAATATATTGTAAATAAAAATACTCGAAAGCTTTATTCAAAACTTTAAGCTGTTATAATAATAATAATAATAATAATAATAATAGCTATATGCTTCAGTGTCAACTGATTCATAAATTCAATTAAACTTGGATTATTATTAAACAAGTAATACGAATACATTATATACTTTTGTCTCGTTGTGCAGTAAAATTATCAAGCAAAAGTTTGTTCCATATGAAGTTCTAAAGTGAGATAAGAGATTAAAATGATAAAATATAAACTCGTATAATAATAAGCATGCTATTTTAAATCTCACAGCAATCACGTTTCGAATTTTAATTATTACAAAAACGTCATTGCTATTTCAGGAAGCTATAAAATTAAAATATTTTTTTTAGATTCTCGGTGGAGTGAAGAAGCTAGTGTTTTTACAATGATATTTATTTTAATTTTTAATTTAATTTTTTTTATTTGTACAAGTTTTCGAATAGAAATACTTGTCCATAAATTTCGACTAGCAACTTTTTAAATCAGAACTTTGCTTTAAATAGTACTTTTTAGAAGTAATTTTTCAAAATTCTTGGTAGTATTTCCAAAATTTAACAAAATCGCCATCAAAACTTATTTTTCTCACCCAACAATATTAACAATATACTCTTGTCTTGTGGCATTGTAAACGCAGGGTTTTATTTTATCGATTACGGGTAGGTAATAACATCTTTATATAACATCTTTATTTTTATTCTTTGGAATATCTTTTAACGCTAATTTGGTTTTTGTTACAATCGCAAATGTGTCCTAATAAAAAACTCAAAAACAATTAAAATTAACATTGCAATATTATTTTTATATAATTATATTCAATTATATTCTGAAAGAGTTTTTTCTCCTTGTAATTTCCTTATCAATTTGTTTTGCAACATTTTGTAAAGTAAATTAATTGATAACTGTATTATTTTATTAAAATAAAAGGAATAAATCTACTTTGCCAGCTAATTTATTTTCAACGATCTATATACATAGTTTTAAACTTTTTACTAAACAAAAATCGGAAATTAACGAAACACACACACACACACACACATAGAAACAAACAAAAAGTCATTTCTTTCGTTTCAATGTATATTATGTACTTTCACAAATAAGTAGAAAATTATTATAATAGTGATAATTAGATTTAGTTGTAATGCATAATTTAAAAATAAGTGCTTAATTCACTTTATTAAAAAGTTTTTAATCGTGTAAATAGATCGTAAACAAATTAATTAGCCGAAGAAGTTGATTTATTTCTGTTATTTTAACCAAATAATAACTTTAATTAATTTACTAAACTTCGGAGAGTCAGATTTACCAAAATAATGGAAGAAAATTGACGATTCAAATTAATTTGTCGAAATTACATTTTATCGTTGTGTAATAAATAAAATAAAGAACCTTTCGTACTCGTACACAGGCTGCACCTAGAGTCGAATTAAGGATAACATTCGATTTGAAGCAATTTAAATCTGATATTTCTTATCGTAGAATTCATCAAAATCGTTTATTTTTATTATTATTTTACAAAATTTTACGTAAACTGTCCTGTGATCACATCTAATGATAATATGAGTTGGTTCATAATAAATTTTATACAATGTTTTAAAGGTATTTTTTGTAAAATAAAAAAGTATATAATTGATTAGGTATTTGTTCCACTAAATAAAAATATTGCAATTTTTCTAAAACTAAACCAATATTTTGAATATTTTTACTTTATTTCGTTTAATAATAAATAAATTTCGGTAATTGCGTATTTTGCCGTTTTTCGACAGTTTTTTCACGTTTTTGAAAAAAGTATTGAGAAAAATCCGTGGAAGGCTAACCCTTAGTTATTTGCAGAAAGCGATTTCTTGCACTTAAGACCTGTTTCGCCATATATATATATATATATATATAATATTATTGTCACCACATAATTCGCGGGTCTTATTTAATTTGCCTATATACCTAGTATTTTGCCACATCGCGATCATTTATACACACGTTGCAAGTACGCGCAGCAAATCGAAAACAAAATGTAATAATTTATATTACGTAGGGTCCGCAGACGACGTTATAACTATGACGCGCCTCCATAATATACAGCTGCAGCTGCTCGCGTACCTGTCTCGAAGCTGGGTTTGTGCCAATTGCCGTCGAGGACCGCGGGCGAAAAAAAAAAAAAAAAAAAAAGAGTTCAAAAAAAAATAAATAAATAAAACTTACACATCAATATTGTGTGTCGGCAGTTTTACACGTACAAACTGGTGTTCATCAATTCCGCACGATAAAATCACCAATATTATATAAATATCAAGGTTGTTCCGTTAGTTATGGTTGGTTATTTATATGTTTACATCATGGACACTGGTCATTTATTGTCAATAATAAAACATCTAAAATATAAAGTACGATGATCATCATAGGCGTGCTTAGTTATTTTAGAATTGGATATAAAGGATGCTATAAAGCAGCAAAATGGTCCTCCTACAGGGTTTGGCCATATTTTACGTCAAATAACTAAATAAGGAACAAATTACGGCTTACAATTCTCACAAAACTTGAGAAATTTCCAAACAAGCATTAAAACAGTGCTACCTTTTGAGAAAATTGTTGATAATTTTAAAAAATGACCGTTTTAAAGTACCATCCAGAGGCAAATCTAGTTTCAAATATTTACTGATCGAAACTATTTCCATATGAAAAAGCGTTGATAGAAAAAATAAAAATTAATGAATAAATATCATTAAAAACACTTATAGTTTCTCCGCTTCGCTCAGAATCTAAAATTTTATGAAATATAAGTTTACAAAAGATGAGAAATTTCCAATATTTTCAAAATGCTATACTTAATTTAAAATTGTTCAAATGTTTTTGAAACTATTATGAAATATTCTCGTGACTATATTTAGTAGTTGATGAATGCTTCAAGTTTCTAGCTCTATTATTTTTGAAGTTATGGTAAAAAACATATTTCGATTTTATGGAAATTTCGATAATAGCATAATTTCTCGTTTTTTTTTTCTATCAATTTTTCAACAGATTTTTCTTATATTTGGAAAAATAACCTCTCTAATATACCTATATCATCTGGGTATGATTTTGGACCTATAGAGTAACTGATCAAAAATTTTGGATAAGTGTTTCAATACAAAAATGTGTTTACAGAAAGTGAAAAAAAAAAAAAAATTAAAAAATAAACATAATCGTAAACCCGTAAGCTTTTTCGCTCGGATCAGAATTTAAAATAAACATCATTGTAAAGACACTAGATTTTTCACTTCGCTCAGGATCTAAAATGTTTAGCACAGCAATCATTACGGATGCATTAACTTGGGGGGAGAAAAAAAACGCTAACGATAAAAACGAAGGGAAGTACCTATCTTTTTTTTTTATTATTATTATTATTATTTTGGCGCAAACGCTGATTCACGTTATATCGTTGTGACTACCGAGTAAAAAAATATTCTCGAATCTTTTTATTTATTTAACTTAATTGGGCAGCCGAGCAATATATTAATAAAATACATAATATGTATATAACTTGGTTGAACAATATATATATATGTATACTGTATAATATTCAGAGACACAGAAATGTACAATGCAAATTAAAAAAGGTAATTTTATATTCTTGTCAGTCGTCGGATTATTGAATAATAATAGAAATAATAAAAATAAAAAATAAAAACTCCATATTAATATTATTACAGAATTGGTTGGAAAAATATTAATACATATTATTATATATACACGTAAAATATATTATATACAACGTTTCAACGGAGTGATAATATTATTATCGATGATCGATGGTGGTTTTGTAGTGTTCAGCGAGCAAACAATATCAAAGCCATAAAGTTATATAAACACAATATTATATTACAAAAATACCGCGAAGGAGAAAAGAGTGACGTCCCCTCATTCCGGATCTCAGAAAAGAAACGACACAGCGGTGCGTGCGGTAAATATATTATTCTGTACTTATATTATGATTGTCTTTGAAATAATTTTAAAATATTTTTTGAGCTTTACAGTCGATGGAAAGAAACAGTCGTTGAATATAATTTAATAAAAACATATACGTATTTAATACTATATTTTTTTTACAGTAAGATCGCAAAAATAAAAATACGTGACGATTTTAATGATAATTTGACAAACAAACGTATGAAAAATAAAATGGTAGAAGGCCCCGTTGATTGGTTAGTTTTAGGTAGGTATCTTAAATTAGATAGTTACTATTTTTCAAAATAAAATTGAACTTTACACCTTCCCCTTCTACATAAATAATTAGGAATAGTTTGTGTCAATTATAATCTATGTTTAATTTGTAATCCACAGAATATAATCGGTAATAATAATACACTTTTGCAGCCTCTTTAAACTTTTCTACTATTCACAAGTAAGACATAAATACATAATATTTTAAGTAGCAACTTATTTGTACATAGATAGACCTATAAACCTAAAATATAGAATAAAATTTTATAGGCAATTTTATATTTATAAATTTATATTCGTGAAAATACCAAAGTACCAATATAATGTTTAGTAAATGATAATCTATTACAATGATTTTAAATAAATTAGTTTGACATTTAATAAAATTCAACTCCCCCCGGTTAGGTTGGATAATTAGGTTGGATATAGAAATAAACTTGTTTAGAATAATAACCATTACCACTATTTTATTTTACAATGTGCATTTTATATTTGTTGTATTGCTCCCACTAGTGTGCTTATTTGTATACGCATCTAAATAATAATATTATTTAAATCTCTATAATGTTTTTTTCACTACCCTCAAAACCTGTAATTCACCTTACAGATTCCGTAGGCTACAATGACACAATATACAGTATACTTATTTTCTCTCCACTTTCTGAGTTTTAATCAAACAAAATAAATTAATTTTAATTATTATCCATTTATTTCTAATATTATTAAAACAATACCATTAATTTTTCATCAAATTAAAATATTAACTATAACAATCAATGGGTATTTTCGATTTTTCAACTTTAGGTTATTTGGGTTAATTTTATTCTCTTCTTTTTCTACACGAACGAGTACTTTTTTTAAGCAATTTTCACTACAAGGCCGCGTAATATGTGATTATTAATTTTCACATTTAAAGTTAATTAGTTTGAAGTTGTGTTTAGAACTTATTCAATTATATGTGAAAAGTTTTTACAAATTTAATCTCTAAACACGTAAAAAATAAAAAGTTTAACTAGTTAATTTTGACAAAATCGATTAGAAAAATATGTAGTTTTTGTTTTGAACTCCTAATATAAAACATATTTGAGGAAAATTTAAAATTTAGAACACCAAAAATTTCAAACTTAAGATCAAATAACTAAAATCGACTTTGTAAAAGTTTAGTTCAAGGCAAATTTTACTGAAAATAGTTCTTCCTAATGCCTGGAAAAGTTTGAAAGAATTTAATTTAATTTAAGAAATATGCATATCATAGTAAAATCAAAACATTGTTTGCTCTTTGTTCGGACTGTAAAATAATTTGTTAAACATTATAAATTCCAGTTTTTGGAAAGCACGAAAACAAAAATATAGACATATTACTGTTGTTGCTTTTAATATTTTATATTTTTCCGTTATCCTGGCTGGTCACTCGATCTTTGCTCTCAGCTAGTCCCCAGAGATGATCATAATCATCATAACAATTTTTAAATTTATTCGAAAATTTATTTATCACAACATCAAACGACATACTGAATTTATAAGGTCACTTAGTGCTCCGCAATCGTTAAAATAATATCAAATACTAATATCAAGAGTAAAAAAAAACAAAAACAAATATATGTAATATTAATTACTATTTACACTGTTTTAGTTCAAACCCAATTTCTCCTTGAACTTTGAATTTCTTAGTTTGAAAACTCATTCCTAATCATTATATATATATAGTTAATAGGCTAAGCCTAGATAAGACTCGGCTTCAGACCCCGGAGTCCTCATAGCTGGTGTACCTCGCTAAGGTGTATTTCAATAATGGATGAATAGTCCTAAAGAGAAAAAAAATACATGAATTTTATTTTAGATTCAGAGTGAAATGAAGGAGCTTATGTTTTTACAATGATGTTAATTTTTATTTTCTTCTTCAGTAAACACTTTCGTATTTTGTAACTTAATATAAATCTGAAATCACACCCAGCTGGTACTTTATAGAAGTAAAAAATTTTCAATATATTTGAAATGCGTACCGGAAAATTTATAAAAAAAACTATAAAATACTCCATAACTATAAATAATCTAAAGTACCATCTAGAGACAAATTTGGCTTTAAAAAGTTTCTGGTCAAGATTTTTGGACAAGTTATTTCTATATGAAAGTGTTTTAAGTAAAAAATAAAAATAAACGTTAATGTAAAAATATTAGCTTCTTCACTTCCTTCAGAATCTAAAGTGTTATAAAATTAAATTTTTAATATTATTGATATGCAGAGCTGTGATTAGCCAAATCACCGTCTAGCGCTAAGATTCATTTTGAGCGCCTCTCTGATGTTAAAAAATTTAAAACCTTAATATATAATATTAATTACCTCTTAATAGTAAGTTTCAAGCACAAAAACCATAAATATTATATTTGTATAAACTGTTTTCAAAGTACTAATATTACATCATTCACCATAAAGATCTTCCTGATTTCATACTATATTGAAGAAAATCCCAAGGGGTAAGGAAAAGGATTTAACTAAGTATGTAAGTTGAATTGAACTGAGGTTGTCACTAAATTGTGGAAGTTTAATGATGGTTTTCAATGTCATAATCCCTTCAAATGGCTTAAGGATTTGTTCACAGACCAAGGGAACATTATTAAAAAGAGTATAAAATAAGGATTTAATAATAAAAAAATAAACAGTAAAAATGTGTTTAAATTGTACATATATAATTAAAACAGCAATTAAGCAATGAATTCATAAGGTAGAGGAGCTAAACTGATTGGATCCGTTCCTCTTACTATATGTCCTGGACGTGGTCCTTGAGGCTGAAAAAAAAAAGATAAATTAAAAACAGAAATCACATTTCATTTAATCCTGTATTGGCTGGAATTGCCAAGCAATGCACAAATTGCTAAGTAACCAGGCTCTGCCCAATACATATGTATGTATGTTAGCGAAAGTCAAAAGCTCACGTCATAATTTGGTTACCATGTGTATATCAGGAGTTAAACATACCTATGATGTATTGAGAAAAATAATTAAATATAAAATACCCATGAATATAATATTTTTTTTTCCAAAAAAAATATAGTTCATAGCAAAACTTTCGAACTCTATTTAGAATTCTACATTCTATTATAGATATCAATTTATTTTAACACCACCCAAAAAGAATAATGCATATAATTTAAAGAGAACAAATTAAGAACATGGTTCAAGTGAAGAGTGAAGATTTAATTATGTATTTCCATGCATTTTTAATATCAATGTAATATTTAGAAAGAGGATACATTTTAAAGAATGAATACACACAAGATACCTTCTTTGGAACTGAATAGAAAGAGATATACATTGAACAAAATAAAATAAAAAGTTAATTAACATTAGCTATGAGAGAACAGTTTTATCAAGTACTGACAAATAATTTAATATTATATTAGAGAGCAATAAACTTACATTTTCTTTGGTCATAAATTTGCATACAATTTATTTTCACTGTTTATTCAGAAAATTATTAATAAATAAACAAATTTTGTAAATCAAAAAATGTTCAAACTAAAATAATATGATTAATTGATAAAGAAATACATAGGTAAATGACACTTCAATTAAAAAGTGAAAATGAGGTTATCATATTCAGTTCAATCTATGCTGATGCATGAATTAATTCGGTGAGAAAATGATTGGTAATAACCTAATACAACAATGTACAAGAAAAATAAATTTGGTCGGCTACTGTATGAGCTATCTTGGGCACAAAGAGTAGTAATTCATGCTTATTATTATGAATGATGTATCTTACTTTGCGTTTGAGACACACTCTGACGCCCTTCTTTTTTGCTTCAGCAACTTTCTGTTCATTTTCTTTGACACGCTTCAAGAAATCATCACAACATTTTGAAGGATTAACATGTTCAATACGAATGTTTATTCTAAAAAATTAAAACAAATTAATTATCTTAACATTGATTGGTTTTCAAAAATATTATATTAATATTTTATGTACTACTTAAATAGTTTAAGATACAATTAATATTGGATAATGAACTTATTGTAATGTTCAGATTAAACCTTCAACATGACATTCAGTCTGGGGCGGTATAAAATCATCATAACAACTCAAAGAATTATATTTTAATGCATTTTTAAATGTAATTAATTTAAACTCACTAATAAAAAAATTTATTTTGATTTTTACTCAGATCAAACCTTCTACATGATATTCAGTCTGGGGCGGTATAAAATCATCATAGTTTAATTCTATATACAGTTAATTAATCTAGATATAGATCAATATATTTTCTTAGTTGACACAGTAACAATTATTGGATTCATTTAAAAGAGACTAATATATTTACTATTTATATAAATTTTCAGATTAAACCTTCAACAAGATATTCAGTCTGGGGCGGTATAAAATCATCATAGTTTCTTTTTATAAACAGTTTTAACTGATTCATATAAATAATACATAAACTGTCATAAATAATAACAATTTTACACATTTCAGAGGCAAATTATCAGATTAAACCTTCAACATGACTTTCAGTCTGGGGCGGTATAAAACCATCATTGTTTTCTTTTATAGACAGTTATAACTAATTTACACATACGATATATACATTTTCTTAAATAACAATTTTATTTATTTCAGATTAAACCTTCAACAAGATATTCAGTCTGGGGCGGTATAAAATCATCATAAATTATTTTTTATACACAGTTATAACTAATTCACATTGAAAATATATACATTTTCTTAAATAACAACAATTTTATTTGTTTCAGATTAAACCTTCAACAAGATATTCAGTCTGGGGCGGTATAAAATCATCATAATTAACTTCTATATACAATCATAACTTATTTAGATATAGCTCAATATATTTTCTTAGTTAACACATTAACAATTATTGGATTCATTTTAGAAAGACTAATATATTTACTATTTAGATAAATTTTCAGATTAAACCTTCAACAAGATATTCAGTCTGGGGCGGTAGAAAATCATCATTGTTTAATTTTATATACAGTAATAACTAATAATTCACACATACAATATATTATACATTTTCTTAAATAAAAATTTAATTCATTTCAGATTAAACCTTCAACAAAATATTCAGTCTGGGGCGGTATAAATTCATCATAGATTATTTTTATATAGTTATAACTAATTCACATAGAAAATATATACATTTTTTTAAATAACAACAATTTTATTCATTTCAGATTAAACCTTCAACAAGATATTCAGTCTGGGGCGGTATAAAATCATCATAGTTAACTTCTATATACAATTATAACTAATTTAGATATAGATCAATATATTTTCATAATTAACACATTAACAATTATTGAATTCATTTCAGAGAAACTAATATTTACTACTTAGATAAATTTTCAGATTAAACCTTCAACAAGATATTCAGTCTGGGGCGGTATAAAATCATCATAGTTTATTATTATATACTTATAATTAGAGTAGATATTTATATGTTATTTACATTGCCATGGATAAAAATAATCAAATGATACCACCATAGAAATGTATTGCAGGACTAACTAAATATGTTAACTTATAGAGAGCTCATGATATATATTTGAGCTTAATAACATAACATTTTTGTTAAATAAAAAATATTTTTATTAAATACTTCAACATTTTCAATAAATTAGGCAAAAATAACAGACTTAGTTTAAAAAAAGTGTACACTTCACACCTTGGGAGTTTTCTTTGCTTCTCGAGTGGGAGTCTCTTGTGGGCGTATCGAACTTTAAAGAAATGATAAATCATTTCTTTAATAAGACAATAATTCCGAGTAGAGTTTCAGTTTATTCAAGACACAGAATGTTTCTCATATTAATGTTGTCTATCTATGTTTAAATTTTTATAAAGTTTGTATTAAAAAAAAAAATAATAAGTATTTATGACTTTTTTTGTCAAATTGTGTAATTTTTCACAAATTTTGATAAAAAAATTGAGAATTTTGAAAAATTATCTCTCAAAAGTACTATCTAGAAGCAAATTTGGTTCAAAAAGATGCCGGTCAAGACTTTTGACAAGTATTTCTATACAAAATAAAAAATATTTAATTTTTTCCCCACATTTTCGAAATTTTCTGGGGCAAAAATATTTCTCATATTATTATCTAACTAATTTTATATTTTCATAAAGTTTGGTCCCAGAATGATAGTTTTAGAGTTATTATTGTCAAATTTTTGGTAGTTCTTTCCCCCCCTCCCAAAAAAAAAAAAAACTCAACTTGCTGAGCAACGTAGAGGCATTTCGGTTTAAAAATTGTTTAGGAATAGGAGTTATGGCACTAAAAAGCTTTTATTATCATCAATAGACTACGAGTATCTAACCTCGCATATGAATTTATTTGAAATTTAATGCAATACGCAAATCTTAAAGAGTTATAACTTTATAACTAAATCTGTCCAAAAAATTCTGATAGCATCATATTTTTATCATAAAAAACTATACATAAGAACTAAAATAAAAATTGCTGGGAGCTCAACTAAAAATATGCTTAGTTTATTAGTATCATGGTTTTTAAATCCAAAAAAAAAATATATATATATATAATGAATATACATAAAGAATTTTACTTGAAAATTATATAAAAAATAAATGATAAATAAGTAGGTATACCTAAATTTAATAAAAAAATGTTTTACCTCTTTGCAATAACACGGTTACGGACTCTTTTGTTTACAATTACTCCAAGAGCATGTTTCGATACATTGAATACTCGTCCAGTTTTACCGTGGTAAACTTTGTATGGCATACCTTTTTGTACTGCACCATTTCCCTAAAATAAAATAATTTCAATAAAAGGAGCCAAATTAAACTTAATGTAGAAAAAACAATATATTTACCTTGATATCAACTCTATCACCAACTTTGTACACTTTCATGTATGTTGATAAAGGAATGACTCCATGCCTACGGAATTTACGGGAAAACAAGTCCCTAGTTCCATGTCTATAACCTTTTGAGTTGGTCATTTTTATAAGTTATCTGAAAGGAATATACTGTCAAGATCTTAATGCAACAAACGCTCAACAATATTCATAATAAATAAAAAAGTAGAGTCCAAGAATATAAGCCAATTCATGCATCGCCTACAATAAAAATAATAAAACAAAATATGCATATTTTACAGCTAAGAGTGGAATATTACACAGAAATACAGGCTGCTTCACTAAATGTAGCTTCAATCAAACCTTCAAAACAACATTTAATTTGGGGTGGTAAAAAGTACACAGACAACAACTACCTAAATCATTCTATAAATATTATCCACATAAGTAAAAACAATAGATAGATAACTAAAAACAATTAAGTGAATCCACTAGAGCCTCCATTCTATACTTGAATTTAATAGCATTTATAATATTAAACACGATTATTTCGTTCTTAGATTATCATTTTAAAAGCTTAAAAAGTGTGCATACAATAAGACAAGTATAAATTTTTCTTTCCCGAAGATTGGAATAAACCACTCCGAAATGACAGATAATCAAAAAATTTTGAATACACAAAAATACTATAACAATTTAATTGAACTAAATTAAATTTACTTACTTAAGGCTACAATTTAAAAAAAAATAATGTAAATCCTTCAACAATCCGAACTCCGCGAAAACGTGAACGTGAAAGAAAAGAAGAAAAATGTAATAATTTCCTTTCAGGTTATGTTATGTTGTGTCTCGTGTGTTTTTTCATGGAGTACAAAATTAATTTTTTATTTTTCTTATCATTCTAACCATGGCTAAATTATTTAGCATGATCTCAGATCTGGCCTTTCTGTCTTCGTCTCCTGAACGCATCTAAGCAGTTGCGTTTTAATTTATATTTTGTGGATTTTATACATGGCTATTAGTTCATTTTTTTTTTTTTTTATGTATAAGTTTTTAGGCATGATTTTATAGAAACATATTTTTGGTTTATGGAAAATTTATAGATAATAAATATAGATAAGATAATTATCTATAAACCCTGTGTTTTATGATCATATTTTTGAGACTGCATAAATCTTAAAGAAACAGAAAATATTTATTTCGTAGCAACACTGCTATAATTATAATTTCATCAAATTTTAGAGAGGGTAAAAGCACGATTTATGATATCTTATATCGTAATTCTGTTTCTGTGCTTGAAAATTATATCAGTTTTGTTGTTTTGTGATAATTAACACAAATAATAATAAAAAATAACAACAGTTAAAGTAAACATTGATCAGCAGATAATTAACGCTGAACAGTTGTTAATTTGTTGTGATGAGACAATTAAAATTTATAAAATATTAATAGTTTTAAGTGCTAGTGTTCAATATTGATATTTAATTTGACAAAACTGCAAATGGTAATAAAAGAGAATATTATTTGTAACTTTAATGACTATTGATAATAGATATACACATCATAATAGTACAGAAGGGTCAATATTTGAGTAACAAATAAAAATAACGAAAAACAAATTATATTTTATCTATCATGTAGTATTAGTGTAAAATTGTTTGCATCAACAACAGTAATAAGTACCTAGTTTGATATTTGAGGAAGTATATTATTTGTGTCTTGTATTATGTTGGAAATAATTAATTAAGTTTGATTGTAAATTCAAATTTTTAATTAAATAATTATTAAGAATTAAAATTGTAAAGACTTATCAATTTATTTTGTTAATAGTATTTATCGAAATGGATAGTTTTCATGTGCCGTGCAACCAAGTAAAAGAGGAGTATCAAAAATGTTTTAGCTCCTGGTTCACAGAATGTTACATGAAAGGTGATTATGATGACAAAAGGTGTGCCAAAAAGTTTGACCAATACCAAAAATGCCTTCGTGAAGGTATGCAAGAAAAATCTTTGGATATCGAAGAAGTTTTAGTACCTTATTTGGGTACAGAGCGTATGAAAAAATGAAGTTTCCTCTTATACGAATTATTGAGTTAATTTTTTTTTTGTAAATTATCATTATAATGGGTATAAATATAAACTATGAATTAAAATCAATGCCAAAACTTAAAATTAATATTTTGTATTTTAAACTTTGAAATTAGAATGTATTTTGTTAAAACTATTAAATTATGTGATATAATTTGAATAAATTGTTTTTATAAATTATTATTGTTTATAAGTAGTTAATACATTTAAATCAATATTTGTAAAAGTGACTGTATGCTTCCTTAGTACTATTATTATGGCCCTGTCAAATATATAGAAATGTTTCAAAATCTATTACTGAAAAAGATTACATAATCTTTTTAATATAATAATTATTTTAGAACTGTGTATAAATATAGAAAAATTCTAAAAAAATATAAATGGATTTTTTAGTTAACCTCATAAACTTTAGTTATTTAGTTTGTTTTTATTTTATTTATTTATTTATGTTTTCAAATTATTTGAATTTGAGTTTTAGATTCTGAGCGGAGTGAAGAAGTTAGTGTTTTTACAGTGATGTTTATTTTTTTTCTGTTTAAATTTTTGTGTAGAAATACTTATCCAAAATTGGCAATCATAACTTTTCGAATCACTATTTGCTTTTAAAAAGTATTTTTGAGAAGTTTTTTTTTTTCAAAATTTGGAAAAAACTATCCAGAATATGTCAAAAACATTTAAGAAACTGTCTTACTTTATTCCAAATTTTATGAAAATTGAAACATATCAGATAATTATATGATAAATGTTTTAACTCAAACAAAAATGTAAAAAAGAATTTTGAAATTTTGTTTTCTTCTATTCCCAGTTAATATATAATAATAGTGGAATATAAAACTGACCAAGCGCAAAATATTTCTTTGTTATATTAAAAATTATAACTTTGAAGTAAAATTGTCTTATTTAAACTGAAGCTTCATTCAGAATCGTTTTATTGAAGAAATAATTTATCGTTTCTTTAAAATTTATCACGCCTATTAAATTCCACCTGAAAAGCCAAGAATATCCATGGTACAAAAATATGTATAGCTTTTTTGAAGTTATGTTATTGTACACTAATGAATTTATGAAAAAAAAAACATTTAAGGTGGCTTTTAATATTTATTAAGGAGCAAATCTTATACGTAATTTTTTTTAGCTGTTCACTTTTTTTGTGGTTATAATTGCATATTCAATCATTCATACTCACATGTATAAATCACCAATTGATATTCGAAAATATATATTTTAAAATATTAGTGTTGGATTTGATAACAAATAGTGTCAAAATCTAGTACAAAACCATCCATTTCTAATTTTGAAAATATACTTAAAATTAGTTTTAAATAAAAATAAAATAATTGTACTTTTGAAACTATGTTGATATTTTTTTGTTTAAATACAGGTACAATCTTAAAATCTTCCCAAAAACATGTTTTGTGAAAAACACCTGATTTGATGAGTACTATGTATGAGTTTAACTTGCTATTTTTAATTTACCACATATAACTTCAATAAAATACAGAGTTCAATTAATGAACTTAACTTAATCAAGAATATTGAATATGTTTACTTTTATGGTTTAACTACTAATTAATACTGTTAAAGTTAATGTGTAACAAAATTATGCTTCAAAAGTTATTTGAAGTAATTTTATTTAAATATGAGATATGATGTAGTATCTAAATTTGGGCAGACAGAAAATTTAACAGGAGAGGGCATAATAAAATAAAACGCCAAAAAGTAAAGTAAACAGAATATGTATACTTTGTACTATATTATACTTCATGAGTTGATACAATTTAAATTGTGAATCCAGTTAAAATTAAAAATACAATATACAATAATTAATTATTTATTAATTTAGAAATATGATTTGTAAAATAAAAATGTTTTAAAGTAATTTAATTATTGAAATTATCTATGTATTATAAATGTTAAAAACTTATAAATTATATGGAAAATTTGCCTTTTTGCAAAAATCTAGTATCTTTGCAATGGAGGACCTCATTTGTAATATATATTTGTAACATTAATAGCTATCTAATTTTTAGGATTATTGCATACAAATTAGCAACATAAAATATGTCTGGTGACCAATACGACTCAAACTGCCATTTTGTATTAATGGTTATCATAATCGAAAAACTAATTGCAATATTTTTTAAAATTAATTTGCTTATATATATGATATTATTATTATACAATGAATATATAAACTACAAATGAGTCCTATTACAAAGAACCTAGTTTTTTAGCGAAAAGGCAAATTTTTCAAATGATCTATGATATATATATATATACATTTTTTTGGTATACCCCATACACATAAACTGGTGCAAATATTTCTTTTGTGACTAAATCGTTGGTATTAGAGAAGTTTCCTATATTTAAATGTAAGTGTAAGATGTGATCAAGGATAAGAAATAAAAATTGATTTATGTGCCAAAATAAAAAACAATTTAATGAAAATCTTTGACTGAATTGGTGAACATTTCAAATTTATAATAAAATTATTTTTATGAAATCATTAAATAATTATAATCAATTTACATAAAAGCAATATTTAGAAAATTTAGTTTTTGTCAAATTTTCTGTGGTTTTTCCATCCTCATAAGAATTTTGAAAAATTACTCCTGTAAAGGAACAAGCTAAAGGAATGCTTGAACTAAAGAATGGCTGAACAAAACTGTTCTATGAATTTCACTGTATAAAACTGTAGTAAAAGATATACAAAAAAAGCACTCATCATTGTTAAACTAATACATCTTTAACTTTCTAAAATGTATATTACAGTAAGGTTTCGATAATCCAAACGAGATTTGGGAAAGGAATCGTTCAGATTACCTATGGCTTAATAAAACCATCAATTTTATTGTAATTTAAATTATGAAATCTATTTTTATCTGTATTAATCATATAAAAACTAGTAATTTAAAAAGACGATAAATACAGAAAATTATTATAATTATATAAGTGTGTATGTACAGCCAGTTAATATAATATTTATTACATAATATGAACCTTATTATTTAAAATATTGATTTATTTATTTTTGTACACTGGTTCCTATTTGGTGATTATAGTTTGGATTATTGAGATTCTATGAATAGCTTCAGGGAAGTCTTTCCAATGCTGTTGAATTTCTCTCATATCAAACATGGCATGCGTGCCAATTATTTGCCATATCTAGGTTAAATAATTTCTCTAGCAACAAATTTACCTATACCAACAAAATAAAAAATCCTAACACCAGTTTTGTTATGTTCATGTGATAGACCGAGGAGTAAAATTCACACTTATATCTTCTAAAGACGTTATAACATAAAATGTACTGATAAATGAATTGTTTTAAAAAAAAAAATTACCTATTTTTAGTTATAACAAGATTATTTTTATTAAATGTTCATATTTAATAGAAATGTTCATAATATGATTATGAAAAAATATTAATTCCACAAAAAAACTAGTATTTTTTAACTTAAATCGATTTGTAAATTATTTGACAAGGGTCCTTGGATGCTTAACGTTGGATTAACCTTTAATATATCCATACTTTTCATCATCAAATTTGTATTGAGAATTTTCCATGTGTTTTCTGCTTGAGGATCTTCTCTGAGCACAAATTGCTGTTCAAACATTCCAACCATCCTTCCAATACCTTGATGAAGAGTACCACCAATATGAATTTTGACCAAACCATGTGTTTCTTTTTTCCAATTAACTCCATCACCTAAATTTGGTGAAAAAAAGAGTTGATGTTCTTTTTTTATACCTAACAGACATTGTAAAATAGATGATGAATCTTGACAGTTCTCATTGATTTCTTCACTGCCACCAAGAATTTTCACAACCATAGAACAGTTTTCATAAAAATGACGAGTGTCTAACTGATCTTTTCCTGGTACACCAAGATTATTGAATAAATCATAAAAATGTTTAGCGAACATCTCAATAAATTCTTCTAATAGTTTGTTATTACGATCTTTTCGAGATGTTGTATGATTTGCTAAAACAGTAGGTGTTGGGACTGGCATAGGCATCTAAAAAATAAAAGAATGAATAATGTAAATCGTAATTAAAATTATTTGAATGTATGTTTTGAATATAAATATTTGCTATACGGTAATTATTAACTCAATAAACTACAAAGAATTGTCAATTTTGATAAACTAATTTCAAATTAGGAATAACAACATGATTTATATTTTGCATAATATTTAAATTTCTTTTTTAAAAACAAAACTACTTTAAATCATTTTTTAAGTGCATAACTATCTTCTTACTATATAAAAGTTAAATTGAGTTAGAGGTGGGAAAAATACATAAATTTTAAAATATTGATGTTCTTATCCGATACATTGAAATTCTACATCAATGTTGGTACAGTTGTAGCTAGATAGATTGATATGGCAACAGCGCTTTTCAGTCGGTGTAGCCCAAACTAATTGCTATGTGTTTCGACTGTGCAGTGCGCGTAAGTCGCTACAACAATCGATTTATTGTATATTTATTATATTTAAAAATAAATTCGACAATAAATGACTCGGCTGACAATGATGATATTAATAGATTAATATAATATGGAAATTATGAAATGTACTAATATAGATGGTTGATGGATACATTCAAATACGGGAAACCCTTAGTTTTTTGTTATCGCGCCACCGCCTCTGTGTCAATCTATCTGCCAATGACTATATTTCAAAGTATCAATAAAAAACATCAATGTTTTTCTGATATCCAATACTCAAAAAAATATATTAATAATAATAATTAAAGCATATTTAAAATGTTTGACATCCTGTGAGAAATTTACTTTGTTGTTATTTACATTAATATTTCTATTAGTATTATATGAACACAAAATATTTTTGTTATAATTGATTATAACTCTGTTGTGAGCAATAAGATTTAGGCTACGGTTACTATGGATGCGAATTCTGACGAAAATATATTCTGACGAGTACGTCCGAAATCTTTGTCAGAACAAAGCGGTTACACTGTACGCGTTTTTTGACATTCTGATGGTCAGTACGTTTCTGCCACCCAGCAAAGATGGACGAACTTGATGAATTGTATTTTCTTGAAAGTCCATTATTGAAATTATTGCTGTTAAATGGTGGAAA
>JAIPRM010002646.1:0-29477 GCA_025469315.1 Stegophylla sp. TES_Ste_2020
AATTTTACGAAAATGCCGGTAACTGCAAATTTTGCCGTTTTTCGTTAATTTTTCGACATATTTTCACCGCGCTTGGAAAAAGTATTGGGAAATTGAAAAAATGACCTCTCTAAAGTACCATCTGGGTGTGATTACGGTTCTATAGAGATACTGATCGAAACTTTCGGACAAGTATTTCTATACGAAAAAGTGTTCACAGAAAGAGAAAAAAAAGAAAAAAAAAGAAAAAATAAACATCATTGTAAAATCATAAGCTTCTTCACTTCGTTCAGAATCTAAAATGTTGAAGAATTGAGAAATTCAAAAAATTACTTTTCTTAAGTACCAACTAGAAGCAAATCCAGTTTCAAAAATCTACATTTGGACAAGTAAATTCATACAAAAAAGTGTATACAGAAAAAAAAGAATAAAAATAAAATAAAATAAATTTCATTGTAAAAATACTAGATTCTTCACTACGTTCAGAACCTAAAATTAATTAACCTTGATACTTGTCTTATAACCTATTTAAATGGGGATAAAATTAAATTAAATAACTGAAATGAAATGCTAAAAGATTTTCAAATATGTAATTATTGTAAATACGAAAATTATCTGTTGAACCCTTAAATAAAAATTCAATCACCTTGAGCGACCTCTTAAACTTTACTAAATTACTTCAAATTTAAGCAAACTTATTTTTTACTAAATAAAATGTTATTAGGGGGTAAGAGATGCAAAAAAAAAATTTTTTTGTCACCCTAATATAAATAGTTTTGGAAAATCTATCCAGTAGATATATCTATTCCATAAATTTCAAATCATTGTTGATCTTCAACATTGTGGAAGATAATAGATCATACGTCTATTAGTTGACTAGTAAACTATAGACTATTTTGTAAGTGTTTACAATGTTTATTTTGTAGGAGTTATGTGTTTTTATGCTTATATAATTTAGACTAGGTATCTACCTAAAAAATATTTTTAAAAACTGTCATTTCACATATTAAAGAATTGTTTGAATTTTAGTATTTTTTTTATTATAAGATGTATAACAAAAAATTAGGTACACTTGGAATGAAAAAATGTACAATCAATTTAAAATATTAGTCTTATATTTGGTAGATGATCATTAAATATGGAATATCTTCTAATTTTTTCGAAATATTTACATTATTAGAAATTTTTACTTTCTACAGAGAATGTTCTTTCAATTGAATTTATTGGATTTCAATAGGAATCACCTGCCAGCCGCCAACAAAAACTGGTTACTTCTAAATATGAATAGACTATAGTCTATCTTATGGATACCAGGCGTGTAGCTAGAAATTACTAAAGGGGGGGGGTGTTATTTAAGGTTAATTGACAAAATTATACTCATCAAATTAATGATTTTACGTATACTTTATTTTACAATCTTACAAATACACATATGTGAATTAATGAGAAAATGTTCGAATATCTTATTAAAATTTAAAATGTACATTTTATCTTTTATATATTATTAATAAAAATTTTATTTTTAAACCAATTAATTTGATTTTATCTGTGGTTACAACTACATCGAGATGAATATAACAGACTAAACCATTTAATCGATTTTCACCAGTTATTTTTTAAAGATATTTTCTAACGCCTTAAGTAAGAAAATATTCTTTCCCTATTTGCTTTTGTCGCTGATAAAGTAATCAAAATCAGTAAAAGATGATACACTTCAGGTAATGTTTTTTCATTACATTCAGTGAAAACTTCCATAACATTTTTAGAAGTTTTCTTTTCTGTTAATTCCATACTGAAAATTCGTCCATTACAGATTCTTCATCAACAGCAATACCTGATGATTATGTCTTAAGAAGTTTTTTGATATGGGTTTCATTTTTCTCGTACAAATTTCTTAATAATGCCTTATTATTTAAAAATCTATCATTTATTTGTTCTCACAAATCGCCTAAAAAAGGTATTTTACTTTCATGTATTTACATTTGGGTAGTTTGGTTAATATTTTAAGTTTAAAAGGTTGAATTAGCCGTTGTTTTCAATTTTCAAAAAATTTAAGAAGTTGTGAACTTTACTGTTACGTACAAATTGTATGAAAAAATGAGTTATCATAAATTGTGCAAGAATCGACAAAAATGGTGTATCTAATGAGAAGCCAGGTCTCGACTTTCCATTATTGTTATCGTAAAATATATTTCGTAATAATTAATATGTGTACATCACGGTTAATGAATCTTTAACTTAATAAGACATAAGTATAACATAGTTAAAGAGGGGGGGTTACTACACCTGTAACACACCCCCTCGCTACGTGCCTGATGGCCACCCTATTGACATTGACATGACTGACACGAGAACCACTGTGGTGTCTCGTTCAATTATATGCCAATTTGAGTAGCAGGTTTCAATGTTCTCTTTCTCAAATATAATCTGAAGTATTCTATTAATTTCTTTTCTTTTTTTTATTCAAATTACAAATAAAAATATCAATAATTGTCAACATTGAATTTCGGTTGTTGTTATAACCAAGTGTTCAAATTTTGAGAAACCTTGATATGGAACTTTCATAATCCCCTTAATTACACAATTATTTTAAATGGAAATTAATTACTAAAACCTTCTGTGTATGTGTTTTAGATTGAGGAAAATGAACAGTACGGTAATTGCGATGGTCCCAATTCAATGTATATAAAACTAGTTTCATGTGATGGGATGGAATTTATTATAAAACGAGAATATGCCATGATATCGAGTGTAATTAGCAAAATGTTAAGTAACCCTGGAGTGTATGCTGTTTGTGAAGGCAATAAAATTCTTCTCCATCTAATACCGTAAGTGCATGTGGATTACTTGTACTGATCTTTGTATATAACTTTTTTTTTTCTTTTTAACAGTGCACATATTCTGTACCATGTCTGTGTGTATATGACATACAGAGGTAACAACTCTCGCAGCAAGGTTAAGGAAATTGACTCGTTATTTATTGGTACCATCCGTCCTGAACATATTATAGAAGTATTGATAGCTGCAGACATTTTGGATTGTTAATGATTGATAACTTGTATACTCCAGGATATGTTTGATTCATTTTTAAATTTGTGTGATTCTATTGGATTATTATTAAATCATGATAAGTGTAAAATAATGACATTTACTTGCTCTCGTTCTTCTATAGATTTTAATTATCTCATTAATGGTGTACCCTTGATACATGTGAACCAGGTTATTGATCTTGGTTTCCATTATATACCTTCATTAGACTTCATATAGATCAAATAATCTGTAAGGCACTTCGTGCTCTTGGTTCATTAAGCGTAACACTTTTTACTTTGATTCTCCTTGTTGTTTTTTGTCTTTATATTCCTCCTTTGTACGGTCAATTATTGAGTATGGCTCTGTAGTTTGGGCTCCAAATTTATTAGGTGAAAAGAAATACTTGAATGGGTTTCAAAACCGTTTTTTGAACTACGTTGGGTTTAAACTGAACATCAACCATCCACCCCCATGTATACAAACCAATTATGAAATGTTTATTCTTGGAAACTTTAAAAGACAGACGTGATAAGGCTTATACATCGTTCCTCTTTAATCTCATTCACAATAAAGTTGATGCCCCTCGTTTATTGGAGCGTTTAAGTATCCATGTGCCTTCAATAGCTTCTAGATCACACGATATCTTTCATATCCCAACCTTTCAATCTAAATTTCTAGAAAACGATTCCCTTATCAGAGCCATGCCTTCAGTTAATGAAAATCCGGATTTACTGAAACTTTGATTATATTTAGTGGTCACTTTGTTTGTTTTAAAATAAATTATTATTAGTTCTTATTACTAAGATAAAAAATTGTTATTTAGTTGAAGCTGATTTTCTTCTTCTTATATCTGTATTACTACTGTTTCTTATTATTATTATATTTTTTTTATGTATATATATTTTCTAGTATTGTCATTCCATTTATGTAACTATGTAAAAGCCAATTGGCGTTAATTTATAAAATAAATAAATAATAAATTGATATAAATTAACACATACACTCAATAAATCATTCACATCTAAAAATAATAACCATTTTTCTCTTTATCCTTAGTCCTAACTATTTAAATTTTAATCAAGGAATAATTTATAATCTAGGTATATGATACTATAATGTAAATTGTGATATAGGTTACATTTTCATGAATTAATGTGTGGCAATTTTTTTTGGTACTTTTTTCTTCTATTTTCTATTTTTAATGTGTATAATATGTGCTAATTAGGTACTATTAATGTAAAGGTTCCATCAAATAAAAATAAGTACCTATTATTAAATGGTTATTGGCTCATATTATAAGTTAAATAATAATCATTAACTTTTTAATATAGTTACATTAAATCTCTTTGAATTTATAATAATAATGTTGTAAGTTTTGTATTTTACAACTAGGTGATACAGAAAACCCCTTTAAAACCCATTAATCAGGAAACTTGGCCACTTTAAAATGTTTTCATTGTTTTTTACAATCAATATAATTATTGAACAATATATTTTTTTATTTATATTTTATTTATAAAATTAGTAGCTTCTTTTAGTTATCTGATTTAATAAGTTAATTTAATAGTTATCATATTCAACACACTCACCAAGAGCATTTGACCAGAAGAGCAAAGAATAACCGTTTTGTGAAATATGTCTGGCTTTCTTACATATACTTTACTTTACTCTAATTTTATCTAGTAAATAAAGCAAAAAAAAAAAAAAGTAATGAGAAAAAAAGTGTTAGAAAAATCACCAATTTTTTTTCACATTTCCAAAATTTTCTTGTGCCAAAATGTTTCTTGTATTATTGTTTACCTATGTTTAAATTTTCATAAAGTTAAGAGATGAAAAAATTATGGTTTCCAAATCATTTTGAGTAGTTTTTCCAAAAAAAATTGAAGAATTGAGAAATTTCAAAAATGAACTTTCTAAAGTACCAACTAGAGGCAAATCCAGTTTCAAAAAGTGGTTGGTCAAGTCTTTTGGACAAGTTATTATATTATATGAAAAAGTGTAAACAGAAAGAAAATAAAAATAATAAACATCATTGTAAAATTTTAAGCTTCTTCGCTTCGTCCTAAATGTAAAAGTGTTAAAGGTATTGTCAAATGTAGGGTATTTTTTTCTCAAATTTTGGAAAAAATATTTAGAATAATGACCTCACTAACTTTTTGGTTTAGAGCAAAATTCTGGTTCTAAAAGTTGCTTGTCGTACCATAGTGTTTATAAACAAACATCATTCTAAAAATGCTTGCTTCTTTGTTCCACTCAGAATCTAAAATAGGTTGTTTTATTTGAATAAAATAGAGTGTACCTTAGAATTTTTTTTATCAATACCCTGCTTATTGGTATAATTTACTTATTGATCTAAACAAAAATGTGAATAAAATTACATACATAAGTCAACAAATATATTCATTCACCCTTTAAATATCAATGGCAATTGTATAAATTTTAATTTATTGTAGTTCTGATAGTTTTACTAATGACAATTGAACTATAATTTGTTATTTATTAAAAAAAAAAAACAAAATGTCATGCATTAATTTCACCTTACCAAAAACTTTCAAAAATAAAGTAAAATAAAATTTGAATTTTCAAATAAATAGGTACCACATTAAGAGTTATTTTTAAACACGGCCAATTTAAATACATTTTTATAAAATTCACACTTTTACAATCAACAACGAGGAGACTTTTTTCATCTGCCACTTCATCAGTTATTTGATCTTCGTGCAAATGCAATGATTTCTTTGGTTGGTCAGTCAGTTCATGCTGTTGCAGTGTGAGTATGAATATCCAAAGAGAAATATGTGTTATAAATATTTTTCTATGTTTTACCATGCACTTGGAAGGGTACAGTTAAGTTTTTTAATTATGTCTACTAATTATAGTATATGATTATAATCTAAACACTTATTTTTGGATATTCCGAACTTAATTTATCTATTTTGTATGTGAGGTAGAGAGAAATAACATATTTTTGCTGGTATTTAAAAATTAAATGTTTGAAATTACTGTTTGAATGGCTATCTTGTCGTATGCGTCTACCAGTGACATTGGGACTGCAGTATACGCTCCACCAGGTTTTACCACTCTACTACGCAAGATTTTTGAAAATCCACAAAAGGGAGCGTAGAATATAAAAGGTTAGGAATTACTGTATATAATATTAAAAATTATGACCTATCAATATTAAAAACCTTTGCCATGTCCCTTAAAAAGGCGTTGAATGTATCTTCTTGTATGCGCTCTACCAGCAGTGGGATGATGGTATAAAAGACAATTTACAGATATTAGAGATATTAGAGACACAAAAGACAATATTAAATTATCTTTTGTTTAGTTTATCTGGTTAAACTTCAGAAACAACTTATACTCTATTCGCAAATCATTAAAAAGAATTTGGTTTAACCAGATTGTCTAAAAACATTCTTCACATTCTTAGTTATGTATTTAAGAGATAATAACAACTGTTTTAAATTATTTTTCTTTTTTTTCTACCATGTTCCAATCACAATAAAATAATAATCTAATAATTAATTTAGACTACCACATTTTACAAAATAATCCAATAACAGTTTAAATAAAATTAATTCTGCCAAAACTATAAAGAAGTTACTATTATAATTTTTAGATTATTTATAGTTATTTAGATACTGTTTTTTATTTAAGGTTCTGAATGAAGTGAAGAAGCTAGTGTTATTAGGTACAATGATATTATTATTGTTTTATTATTATTATTATTATTTTAATATTTTTTCCTGTGAACACTTTTTTGTATGGATGTTCTTGTTCAAAAGTCTCGATCAGCATCTTTTTGAAACAGTATTTTCCTCTAGTTGGTACTTTAGAGAGGTAATTTTTTTGAATTTCTGAAATATTTTTTTGGAAAAAACTGCCTAACATTTGACAAAGAAGACTTGGAAACCATAATTTTTTGATCCAAACTTTATGAAAATTTAAACATAGATAGACAATAATATAAAAAACATTTTGGCGCAAGAAAATTTTAAAAATGTGAAAAAATTTTTTTTATTATTATTATTTTTCTTTTCTTTATTAGATAAAAAAAAAGTAAAATAAATTATAGACAAGAAAGCCGGACATACTTGGCTCTACGGATATTCTTTGCTCTTTGGGTCAGATACTCTTGGTGGATGTGTTGAAATTGACGACTATTATTCTGCTGTGCTTAGCAAAAACGCAATAACTCTAAAATGTATACTGTTGGATAATCGTATTTGAAATATTGACAACATTTCTTACTCTAAACTCATGTACCGACAATAATTGAATATTATTCAATTTAAAGTTTAAGTTTTTAAATTAATTTTTGACCAGAGAACTTAAAAACACATTTTTTTTTTTTACAAAATCCTTATTTTTTATAACTTAATATGGATTTACTTACCCCCTTTTGCTTTATGTATTTCAGTAGCCAAAAAGCAGTAAATACACAATATTTGGAGTTACTTCTTATATGATTATGGTTTATATAGAATATACACGGACAACTCTTGATATATTAAGCGCATCAATAATTTTAATCGTCCCGTAATTGAAGGTAGAGCGCGCGCATACTAGAAGATAGCCGTTTGAATTACATTGTATTTATGTTTTAGTATATACCAACCACAAACACATAAAAAAAATTATCTAGCGATTATAAGAACTTTTTAAATATACATAAAGAACTTGTACGATTTCTCAAATATGAATCGTATTTATATCTATGCTATTCTTTACCTTAACTCCAGTAGCCTGGTAACTATTATAAAATTAAGAATTAAGAATCAGTATATACCTATAACTATTACCTATAATTAACTTCCCAATCTTTTATTTTTACTGGATATATATTTTTTGCATTGGTTTTAATAGTAAACCTGTAGGTATTCCTGAATTAATGATAAACAAAACTAATTTTTACAATTTTAAATACACCAAAATGATGAAAATTATTTGCTGTTTTGGTTCTCATAAAAAATTCAGTTCTTCATCATAGTACTGAATATAATGGTTTAACAATGTGTAAAATCAGACAAATAAAGTAACTTGATTATGAACCAGTTTTAATAAATGTATTGTTGTCACTGTTTAGAACTACTTCTAAACAGCAGTGTCATAAATTTATGATGACATAAATTTATTTAATTTATTTAATAACTATTTTACAGATTACCTCCAAAGAAATAAAAAGTCAGTGAAGTTAAACAAGTAATATATGAAAAACTTAAAATTCATAGTATAACATTAGATTAAACATATCTGCCACTTAGTTTTTATATTTATATATATATTTGATTTATTAATATTTATGTATATATTCCATAATTATTGTTTTCCTTATCATACTCTGTTATATGCCAAATTTTGTAGCTAATTTATCATTATCATGTAATTTAAATGTATATACACATAAAAATTGTTTTTAAATACTTTCTATTTTATTAACGTGACCTTTTTGATACGGATTCCAGATAATGGAGCCATATTCAATTATAGAACGGACAGGAGAAAAATATAGTACTTTGAAACAATTAAGATTTTTAAATTTTGTACAGTTTCACCGTATGAAATCAAATACACATCATACGTGTATGCTGATTAAAAGATAAATTGTTGGAAATCAGTATGCCTCTAGATTTTTTATTTATGTTACAGTTGTTATTACTGAATTATTTCTTTTATACCAGCTGATAATTTTATTTATTTCTTCTTTGATTAAAAGTGATTTTTGTACATTTATCAGAATTATTTATTATTATTTAATGAACACCATATAGAAAAGGAATCTAAATCAGCTTGTAACTTTGCACAATCATCAAATGAAAGAATTAGCATATAAAGTTTTAAGTAATCAGCAAACATTAAGATTTTTTCAACTTTTTTTGACATTTTTAACATCATGTATAAACAGTATAAAAAGTTAAGGTGATAATAGTGTCCACCCTGTGGAACTGACCCAGAAGTAACCTTAATGTGCAATGAAATGAAATAACCTATTCTGTCTATCAAATACGAACTAAACCAATTTAATTAGATCCACTGATACCATTCTAATTTATTTACCAAGATAATTCATAACAAATTACATTATATGATAGATAACAACATTATATTAAATATGAAAACATAACATTTTTCGTAATTTTCTACTTATAATGTAATTCCTTACTTTCCAAGGTTGTGTGTCATATGAAAATACAACTAACTATCTATTTGTGAGTTTTTACAAGAGAACTTTTATTTTCTGAAAATAATTGTGTAATATAGGTATTTTTAAGATTCAAATTAAAACAAATTTCAACAAAATGTGTAAGGAAGTAAAAGTTAAGTTACATTAAATTAGGTTTATTAACTACTTGTTATGGCTACTGTACAAGCATACTTTGATAGTAAAAATATAAATTTAAAAATTAAATAATATAAATATATCAAGTATAGATAAAAAAAATAGTTGCACAACAATACTTTGGTACATTTTAATACATTTTTTTAAATTTAAAATATGTTAAGTTAAAACATATTACACTAATTTTTATTTTTATAGTATTTGAAATATTATCATTATTAAACAGCTTTCATCATTTCAAAGTATAATACATTCTGGAAATCTGATTTCTGGAGATTTTTCTGACATTCATTGGCTTTACAACTCACATCTTATCTCATTACAGCTTTTGTGGTCATCATCCTTAAAGAAAAAAATTAATATACAATAAAGTACCCAATAATCAATTGAGTGATTTATGATAACTATGGTATTTTATACTAAAATCTTACAAATAATATTATACTGAGCATAAATGTATATGGTATACAAGTATTTAAATTTATTATATAAATAATAAATTAACATTAAACTTTATATTGAAGATTAATGCAATTTATTTAATATTCACATGAAGTATAATGTACAAATATTATTCTGTACCTAAATGTTTATGGGGTTATACATCCATATACTTAAATGATGTATTTAGGAGTTTTTCATGGAAGGATACAAATATTTTTTTCTGCACAATGATGTTAGGGGCTTCTCCCCCAATATTCCCAACAACACATTATAAGTCTTAAGTCTACAGTAGAAATTTTATTTATAACATAATAGTGAAATGTTTATGGAAATAATCATTTTCATAATTAGGGTCAGTGTACCATTTGTGGCCACTTTAAGAAAAATTGAAAAGATTTTACTTTATTATTTTGTACACAGTTACAACTAAGTAAAATTATACAGTCCAATGTAGAATTTTATGCTTTTTAAAACCATGTATAAGTTTATTGCAATTGGCTTTTAATTTTTTTTTTTTGTAAAAATAAATCATTATCTGTAATAATTATTATACAATGGTGTACCAATTCTGGCCACCATTGCACTATTTCTCGCCACAATTTTGTACTAGTTGTGGCCATAAAAATGAAATCTCTGTTAATTTAGTTTTTATGACAAATTCTTATGATTTTAATAATTAGACTAGTTTTATATAGGTACTTATATTTTGTTAACTGTTAGTATTGCATAAGATATATTATGAGTTAGTATAGACAAGAAGGCCATACATACTTCGCACAATGGGTATTCTTTGCTCCTCGGGACAGAAGTGGGTGTGATGAAAATGACAAGTATTATTGTTCTTTATATAATTAATATTCTTCGCTCAGAATCTTATTATTAAAGAAATGATTTATCGTTTCTTTAAAATTCAACACACCAACCAAAAGTATCTGATCCCTTTGAGCGAAGAATATCCATAGTTTTCTTGTCTATACTTTACTTTACTCTAGTGTAACTTTACTTAAATCATCTTTTTTTTGTTTAGTACATTTCAAAACATTAAATATTTTGATCAAGAATCATACTCTTTAAAATAATAGGTACATTGGAATGCAGTAAATATATTATTAATAGTATTAAAGACATATGAATGAGATGTTAAAATATAATTCAATATACAAAAGAAAAATTTTAAGGCTTCAGAAAATTTTTGGATATTTTTTGCTTGCACTTAGAAAAATTATTGAGAATTTTGAAAAATGATTTTCTAAAAGTAGCAACTAAATAACATATCCGATCTATGGAGTTACTAATTGAAACTTTTGAACTAGTATTTCTACCCGAACTTGTGATATATTGTAATAAATACATACAAAAAAAACCCACAAATTTGCATAACCAATATATTCTTCACTCAGCTCGGAATCTAAAAATGAGATATTTCCCATAAAGGTACTTAAAATGTTGAATTTTTTTTTTTAAATATAATCAAACCAGTACAAAACTATTATTCATAATTCTTGAAAATTTCCTATTATTTTTCTGCAATTATGACCAATAATATATTATTATTAATATATAATAATATATTTCATGAAAATCCTGTTTATGTTATGATTTTCAAATTTAATGAATTATAGGTACACAAAAGCCATTTACCCAGCTAAAATTTTAAATGTTTATTTCTTTTTTATGTTGAATATTTTATAGCTTTGGTATTAATTCAATAAAAACCAGCAATTAAATCAACTTAAAATGTGTCTTAAATATTTTACTCATATTATTTAATACATTTTCAATTTTATAAATTGCCACCTTAGATTACTTGAATATGTTACAATTACTGTTGCCGCTTCTATGAGCATAGGCCAACTAACTTTCTTATGTCCTAGCTTGGTAAAATTCCACAATTGTATACTATTTAATTTTACATTTTTATCTGCATTTAATTTAATGTGACTTATAGTTATTGCATGTTAAGAATATTCATTAAATAGAATAACTTATTAGTTATATATGTACATTTGAGAACATTCTTTTTATTTTTATCAATAACATAGAGGTGACAAAAAAATCAAATGTCTATATAAGTAGTACAATTTTGAAATTTTAAGATTTCAGACCCTTTACCGGAGTACCACAAATATTTTGTTGGTATCACAGTAAGTTGTATTAAGAATACAAATTTCAATGTTTTTATTCTATTCTATAATTAATGACATAGGTGGCCTGATTGATTGAGAATTTGATAATCAATCAAATTATCTAATTAGGTAATTTCTAAATAAAAGGAGTGACACTAATGTTTAAATAAATAATTTTTTGTTTTCTTAAAATATGGCACACCTACCAAGTTCCACCCAAGAAGCGAAGAATACCCATTGTGTGAAGTACGTACGGCGTTTTATGACTAGCTTCATTTATTGATTTTATAAGCATTGCTTTCTTAAATAATTATTTTTCACTTTAATTTATAATTTATTTGTATAATTCCATCAAACTGTAAAATGTTCTTGGAATTATGGATATTCTTTGTTCCTCGGGTGGAATGTTTTTTTTAGATGTGTTGAATTTTAAAGAAACAATAAATAAAATATTTCTTCAATAAAATGATTCGAAGCAGAGCTTCAGTTAATTATACACAATATTTATATTATCAGTTTTATATTCAGTTTATTCAATAATTGTTATTTAATAACAGAATCATCCGTGTCCATTTCTTTATTCATGTACAAGATCAATTTTGTCTGATACGTTATGAAATAATAAGGAAAATGAATCTACTATTAATTATATTAACCGTCATTAGAGTTGTAATTCTATCTTTAAACGCTTGTAAAAAATTATTTATTGAGTCAACCAGTGGCATATATAGGGAAAGGAGAGCGTCCGGGGCCATAGCCCACGGTGAAATTTTTGATTCAATCTAAACATTTTAAGCATAGCTTCTTTTTCAGTTTAATTAAATTATTTTATTTATACCTAGTTCAGTTAACCCTTTTAGTTTGTATTTTTGTAGCCCAGAGATTTGTTTGGATATGTGTTGTTTAATGATACAAATTATTAAGAAAATTGGAATTTAATAATTTACACATTTTCTGATAACATGCAATATTATATACATAAAATATTGTGTCTTAGTGTTAGAAAGTGATTTCCAACCTAACCCAACCTGTTTATTGTCGTTCAACTGCGCCACACAAACATCGAAATGGTAGATATTTAGTAACTAATAACCGAAAATATTGAATTTTCAAAATAGAATAAAAATAATTAAAAAACTATTAGTGCACATAGATTTTATTTCACACCATCATATTCAGCGTCGAAAAAACATTACCTACCAACTATTTGGGTGCTAATTACAAATATTATAAGAATTTGTCTGTACTTTCTCTGATTTTTTTTCAATCAAACCCTTGTAAAATTTTTAATTCTTTGTTCGCTCAAAATTTTATTACACCAAAATATTTGCAATGAAGTCCTTTAGGCACCAAGTTTCAAAACAATCGGTTTGGCTAATTTACTTTTATGCACGTTAAAGTGCATAATTTTAAGTAAATTTAACGAATTTCGTTGAAAATCTAACTTCAAACGGGTATAAAAAAAAATTTGACTAACGATTTTTGAGATTTTTTCAGGTCAATTAGACATATATGTCGGTGAGATCATATTAAATTTTCAAGTCTTAATATCAAAAATCAAAAATTTTATTACATGAAAACTAACAATAAATGGAAATTTCTGAAATTTTTAAAATTATGTACTTAACTCAAAATTAATCAAATCTTTTTGAAATTTCTATGAAACGTTTTCGTGACCATTTTAAGTAGTAGGTGAAAGTTTCAAGTCCCTAGCTGCATTATTTTAGGAGTTATGTTAAAAATAATTTTTAATTTTACGGAAATTACAGTAATTATTAATATATCCTATATCAATACAATATTTTAGATAATATTAATAAAGAAATAACCTAAATATAATTTTGTAGGTACTATATATAGATCTATATACACTTTGTTCCTTTTAAATTATCTTTTCAATTATATTTTTATATCAACCATTTTTTTCAGTTTACCTATTCCGCATTCAAGTGTTTTCTTTTCAGTCTCACGTTACTGACTTTGCTTAACCTCATGATGATTTTTTAAATAAAAACCAGTCATTAATACAATTCAAATATAATACTCCAGGCTATGTTTTATTTATACCTACTATATTATTATAAATTTTATTACAAACTACCAAATTGTGTAATATTCCAAACTTTGATTCATTTCAACTTAATATATTGACACTGATTAATAATTAAACACCATGAATAGGAAATGCGATAAAAGAAACCGCACGATTTGATATTCACAAAAAATTTGATTTTAAGTGACACATAAATGATATGAAAGGTTATAAAAATTCATTAAAAAAAAAAAAAGATTTGATATAATTAAAAAATTTTTTTTTTCATTTCTCACCCTCCAAAAATATTTTATTAAGTAAAAACAAATTTTTGACAAAATTTGGAGTAAATTGGTTAAGTTTAGGGAGTTGCTCAAAGCGAATACATTTTTATTCAATGGTTTAATAATTTATAAATCTGAAAATTAAAGTATTTAATTTTAGTTTTTTCTTACCATTTAAAAAAAAAATAACATATTATATTTTCCTTTTATTTAATCTAATTGTATACCTACCGATTTTAAAAGATTATAAGACAATATCAAGGTTAATTACTTGTTTAATTGTTATCAATATTAATTTATATTTTAATTTTATAACATTTAATAAAAATAAAAAAGTAAAATAAAGTAAAGTATAGACAAGAAAACCAGACATACTTTGCACTACAGATATCCTTCGCTCCTCGGGTCAGATACTCTTGGTGGGTGTGTAGAATTTTTAAGAAATAATAAATCATTTCTTCAATTAGACGATTCTAAACGAAAGTTAATAAATAATAAAGAATAATTAATAAAGAATAATAGTAGCTGTAATTTTCAACACACCTACATACTTCAATACACCTAGATCATCTGACCGTAAGACCGAAGAATATCCGTAGTGCAAAGTATGTCCGGATTTCTTGACTACACTATACCTTACTTTTCTTTTTCCTAATAAATACCTAAAGTAAAAAAAAGTTAGTGAAAAAGTCTTACATAAATGTCCAAAAATTTTTTTGTGCCAAAATGTTTCTTATATTACCTATTGTCTATCTATATTTAAGTTTTCATAAAATTTAAATATTTAATATTTACCTAATTATTTTTAAATATTTAAATTTTCATAAAGTTTAAATCCAAAAATTATGGTTTCTGAATCTTTTTGTCAATTTTTTATTTTTTTGTTTTATTTGGACATTATATTTCATTTATAAATGTTTTAATTATGATTTATTACAATTAAATTTTGTTATATTTAATTGGACAGAAACAGCCATTAACAAATGTCACTCTATCAATATTATATTTGCATTGCAAAAGGGCGATAATAATTTTGAAATGGAAAACAAGAATACCTCAGTTGTAAATATTATTAATTTTGTAAGTGTACCTAGCTAGCATCTACCCTGGCTACCTACATATTTATTATGATTCAGGTAACCTGGTTATATATATATTTTAAAAATAATTTTATGTAGCGACTTTTGCTATTAATTACATTAGGTACGTATCACTCCGGCCAAGAAGTCTCGTAATATTTCCAAGTGATTCTCGACCTCGGGGGGAGAGGGGGACCTGAGGTCAAAAACACATCGGCGGCACAATGACCACGACGTGCGCATACGGGATAATAGGAAGTGTAGGCGAAACTTACCGATGAATTTATACAGCATGGCCGAGAGCTGAAAACATCTGACAAGCAAATTTCAGCTTCAACTGTATCCAGCGCCACGACTGGGAGAAGGGTTTTCTAGTTTTCTCAGGACAACATTTCGAAAATTCTCTTCGGCGGACCCGGTGCGGGTCAGTCGCTGACCAATCGTATCCAACGCTCCACGACTACAGCACAAGTGGCTCCGAACGTTCCTACGTAAACCAAGGATATGGTAAATCTAAATGAAAATAAAACAGTAAGTATCTATACGGGATATTAGAATATCAGTTTATGTCCTTTGGGGATATTATTTTTAAAAAAATACTGTTTTCATGCATATTACGTATTATGTATTTCCTTTTAATTAAAAATTAATTAATTTAAACAGCCAACAATCTTTTGATTTTATCATAATACGGTGTAAAGTTTTAATAGTTTAATCGAGGTATAAAATATTTATTTTTTTTCAATAGAGAATGAATAATAATATAACCAGCGCAAACTGCCATAATGTCAGAGTTATGACTGTCTTGGACTAGTTTATTATTACTCATCGTTCAAAAAGTAGACACACGTTTTCTGTTTAAACGTACGGAGCTAACTGACAAAAATCAAGCGAACGGCAAGGACATACGTATACCATATTCATGCGACTTAGTGGAGACATGTGGTGTTCGTATGGCTTTGAACGTACGGTGTCGTTTGACCGTACGCCGTTCGTACGGCCATGCGTTTTGGTGGAGACGCACTTTTACGGTGAACGCGAACGCGAATCCCTTAATCGTCTCGAAACACAAAAAACACAATCAGCAATAAAATTCTTATAAGTGGACATCGTCATAGCGTAATAGCCGCGAATCACTAATATAATTACGCAGTAGACTCTAGACACACAACTCACAAGTGATAACGGGCCGCGACACCACTGATAACACTAACAACGATCCGCCATCCAAGTCGCGGTCACCAAGATGTGATCGATCAGATTTGTGATCTCCCGTGACATCGAACTGATCAATAAAACCGTGTTCATGATCTAAGACCCGTGTTCATGCTCGAGATCTTAGATCATATACTACTATATTATCTAAGCTCGAGATAATAATATCATCTAAGGTATATAGATAATAAATAGCACGATTTTAGATAGTATTATCACTATTATCTATTGGAGATCACAAAAAGCGACTGGTCTTCAGCTCTGTCAACTATATCGATATAAAAATGTTGAAAGTTTCAAAGTAGTTGTATAGAAATACTTTTGCCGGAACGTCTACTGCCATAATGAGCATTGCACTATCAAGCCAAGCATTAGCGTACTTAGGAAAAAATATTTGGGGGGGCTAAAATATTTATTTATTGATTTAGGCCCCGTAAAGTACATTAATCTTAATTCTTAAGCAATTTTCAAAATACTCTAGGGAGGCTATGTCTAGTTTTGGGGGGCTTAGCCCCCCTAAATACGCCTATGAAGCCAAGTCCCCACGTTGCACAGCAAGCAGAGAATTGCTATCGATTTGAATCGAAACGTGAAGCGACGCTCAATGTCAATCACATTTTTATAAAATCTAGACCAGAGGTCCCGATCTTTTTATTACTAAGTACCACTAGAAATTGTTATGATCAATACGCGTACCACTTTAATAATTCTAAAACTAAATTAGAAGAGTCAAAATTTTTTTTTTAATATGTATTTTAGATCCTAAGTGGAACGAAAAAGATGGTGTTTTTATAATCTTGTAAATTTGTTTTAATTTTTTTGTAATCACTTTTTCATTTAGAAATTAAAAATACTTGTCCAAGAATTTCAACCAAAATTTGAATCAGCATTTCGTCCAGATGGTACTTTATTTTTTTATGTAAACTTTATGAAAAATTATATAGATTGACAATAATATGAGAAATATTTTGGTGAAAGAAAATGTTTGTAATTTCTTTTTTTTATTCTCAGTTAATAGTGGGATATATAACTGGTAGAGTGATCAATAAATATTTTTTGTGATGATAGTAAACTTTATAATTTTCAATTAAAATTGTCTTTTACAAACTGAACCTCCGCTAAATCTTATTTTATTGTAGAAATTATTTTTAGTTTCTTTAAAATTTAACACACCTAACAAATATTACTAGAAATGCGAATAACCTGTATGGTGCGAATTATGTCAGACTTTTTTAATACCGTATTCCGTAACATAATGAATTTCGATATTACCTAGTGCACTTATTTTTGGTTTCTTTTACGACTCAAAATCGAAGGTTTTACAGTATATGTGCTTGTATAGATCGCACAGATCAATGAGGATTTTGCGTCTATTTTCATTTATTTCTCATAGATCATACTAAGTGATAAATCATACCAAAACGAGTTCCACCAAGAAGCGGAAAACACCCATGGTGTGAAGTATATCCAGACTTTTCATTATTAATCAATTAATTAACATTTTTATTGTTTAATATTCACAAAAGTAAAGAAGTTATCAGGGTTGGGAACTCCTGATCTAGACTGTATAAAATCCACCTTGAACTAGTTGAACTGCACTGACAATTTAATATCTATAGACCTTGAGTATCCATTATGTGAACCATAGACATTATAATATGTCTATGATGCACAGAGTAATATTATTCTATGCTATGATGTGAACCAGTGGCGTGAGCAGGGGGGGAGGCTAGGGGTTATATCCTTCCCCAATGAATTTTTTCCTGTGTTATTTTTTTTCTATAAAATACAAAATACAAAATATAGGAGTAGTAGGTACTTGTAAACAAATAATTGGAAATATTTAATACATTCATGAAAAATGAGATGAGAAATCAATATGAATTATGTTTATGATGCATAGTTGATTATAAGTTATAAAATGAAATGATAAAATAATTGAAATAGCTTGTAATATGATTGTAGATGTATTTATAATTGTGGTTATTTTGTATTTATGAACAGTACCTACTTAGTAACAAGTATTTACACGAAATTGCGTATGTAATAATAGTCAATAAAAGGCATTTATTTATAAAATGCTTTATTGTGTGTAAAAGTGAGCTGTTATAGTTTTTTGTAGTATATATCATATTATATTAAATAGCATAAAATGGATAAAATAGTAACTTATAGTCAAACAAAATATATATATTTTTTTTAGGTTGAAATAGTATTCTTAGGATAATGATACGAAAAAGTTTAAAAAGAGACGTTTCGAGTGAAGCAAGAAAACAATTTTTTTATTTATATTAAAAATTACTGGACATATTGACGCATGTAAGATAAAAAATTTGAGAAGTGGGAACAAAAATGTTTATTTGATTGATTTCCCCCACCCCCCAATGGTTATTAATCTTATCCAACTTTCCCAAAATCTAGGGGGTTTTGAGTGCATGTGTGAGGGAAATCCTCTCTAATTGTGTTTATGACTGGGTAATAATTTCCTGTACTGGATTTATTTTCTCTTCCTCCTCTAGAGTACATTCCCTCCCATAATAAATTCCTGGGCACGCCACTGATGTGAACAGATCATAGATTACTCCACCGTCTTAGATTATTATTCTATGGAACAGATCGATAAAAATTGTCATACTGTCTTTTTCGTGACAGTATGACAATTACTCGTACTCACAGAGAAATACAGGTAATAAATAAAATATAGTAATGTTAGTGAATATAGTAAAGTTAATAGTGAATGTGCGTGAAACACAGATATAGGTAATAATAATAATTAAATATTTTATTTATTAAATTATATTATATTCATTATTATCCATCTCAGTGGTGTGAGACCTGCATCCTATCCTACCTCATTTTACGCTATCACGTACGTTAGATTTCAATTATTTCATTTACGTTCAAACTTTAACTTTAATTGAAAGTATAAAAGTGCCAAATGAAAAGTTTCAACAGGTCAGTGAAAACATGAATTAGGCATCTATGGCAAAAAATAGATAAACAGTGAAAATTGAAAAAACGCAGATAACATGCAATACGATCGACGGTCAGGTGGATAACATAGGACACGAGTTCGGTTGATTCAAATTTTGTAATAACCTTCCACGTAAAAAAATTCCTGTGTGCGTCGTTGAATAAATATGTACTATAAAAAAAGCGGAAACCCGAGCGCGGCAGTGACCGAGAACGGCGAGCCACCGGGAATGCGACTCGGACCGAAAAGGCCCGGGTATCGGGTCGATAGGCCTGTGGGCCCGCGAGTCGTATCCCAGACGTTCTTACTACGCTGGTCCGTGCTCATAGAATAGAATACTAAAACAAAAGCCAAGAAAGCATTTATAGGTAAAAAAGGGGAAAAAAATGTTGGCCTATTATCTTAGAGATTTAATGAAACAACGCATTTCTCTACAGGAATTATTTTCGTACTATTATCCATAAAAAAGAGGCATTTGCCTTCAAATCCAAACCCTAGTAATAATCATCCACGAAAAGTATCCTGTGTGCACCGTTGAATAAATAATATGTATAACAAAAAAAATCGAAAACCGGCGCGAGATCTAGCGATGGTCACGGCGCCAGATCGCGGCAATCACGGTGAATGACGCCAGAGCGCGGCAGTCATCGTGAACGACGGGCCACCGGCCACGGGGATATTGCGACTCGGACCGAAAAGGCCCGGGCGTCGGGCCGATAGGCCAGCGGGATGCGAGTGGCATTTCAAACGTTCTTACTACGCTGGGCCGTGCACGTAACGTGGGCCCTACGGTCTTGACGGCCTGTGGACGGTCGGGAGAGCGAACGCGGTACAGCGTTCGCGCGCGTAATCGTTTCGCGACTTGTGCAAGTATATAACACTGCTGGTGGACTCTTGGCTGTCGGGAGGGTGCTATGAGTGGTACAGCGTTCGCCAAGCCATAAGGCTAACCGTGGACCTCGGTCCGCGCGTATAGAGAGGCTCCCCATCCGCCCTCTCCATGCCGGGGGGTGGTGAGGTGGTGTTAGAGCAGCGCTTATTAAGCACATATAAAAAAAAAATACAATTCAGACGAACATTCTTCAGTGTGAAGAAAAAAAAAAACCTCTGCTCACGTTCGTTCACACATTCTCACTAACACCCTCCTTGAAAAAAAATTTTATTTCTTTTTTTTATACATTAAAATTATATTATTGTGTAAAAATGTTTTTTTAATATTTAGATTTTTTTCGGCCGAACGTACGCGGTAAAATCCCAGCTATTAAACTCCTATGGTCAATAACTTTTTTTTCTAATCTTTTATATTGGTTTCATACAAATCTATGTGCGTGTCCCCTACACCACTTTGAATTTAGATTTGTATTGATTTCAGTAATTTGATAAATTCAATTATTAACAGCCGACATTTTGAATTCGAAAAAAAGGGCATTCGCTCCACTCAGAATTTTTAAAATAATACTTAATTATTAATCTCATACAAATAGTTCAATAGTTCATCTTAAGAAAAGTTTATTAAACATTTATAGTAGGTACCTATTATAATTTACTCAAATTCCTTTTTTGTTTTTAACATTGTAATATTTTATTTATATTCAATAATACCATTTAATATTAAAATATTATTATAATAATCGTTTAAATACTTTGGATTCACTAATAAGTTATACAAATTTAAAATCTAATTCATTAATTATTATTAGAACCTGGAAGTTTATGCATTAAAAACTACCAAAATATGCATACACTTAAATTTGCTCTTAAAATTTACATACATTTATAATATTGTAAGTAAAAAAAGATTTTTTTTAGTAAAATTTTTTTTTTAACAAGTATAATTCATAAACAAAGATTTTGATAAATTTTCAAATATACAATGGTTTAATAATACAAATTTTATGAATTCTTGTTACAACTAATAGTACATTAAGTTATTCTTGTCATATTAATTTGTCAATTTCTATACAATTGTTAATATATTAATAACTATATTATTAATCAAAATGTACTAATATACCTACTTGACCGTATAATGTACATTCTTTATAAAATAATTTTAAAGGGTCAAATTACTTTTTAAGCACTGATATTACTTTAATTATATTAATGTGTCAGTTTTATAAACTTCAAACAAAGGATTTTTAACATTATTACTTTTTGAACACATGCTGTACATACATAAATCATGTTTTGTATATTAATTCACCAATAACTCCATTCAAATTTTAAATTTTATAACAAGCAAAATACTTCAATAAAATAATACATCGATACTGAATACATCAATTTTACCTCTAGATATAAGGTATAAAATACATTCAACAATTTTGAAATGACACTAAATACTAGATAACTTTTTTTACCTATAGATATATTATACAAGATACTAGATACTGTACCTAAGATGTCATATTTAAAAAATTATCAAATTATTTGTATTCTAAAGAATAATGTAAAAATCCAAAATATTTCAATACATTTATTTTTTACAAAATAATAAAAAATATATTTTAACTATTTAAAAAAAAAATATCAAAAATAAAAAAAAAATATTAAGAATGACAAATGTACAAAGAATTTATTTGTAAAATTCCACATTATTTTAAACAAGAAAATATTAAATTTATTAAATAACTAAAATATATTAGCAAATGTATGAAACTATACAATGCCATCATGAGGACCATGAGGACTCCTTGGCGCATATGAATGAATGAGCCCTGCATTTTCGTGGCCACGTTTCTTCCATTCTACAACCTATTTGCTACTGTTAATTCTCCGACTTGCTACATGTGAGATGTGACGACTGATGCTAGCGTTTGGACAGGTTTAGTGATTAGGATACGTGAGAATAGATGTTTTTTGGTAGTTGTCCTGTAACAAAAAAAATACATTCATTCAATTGGCAATAATATAGGTGGAAGAGTACCTAGATTCCTTAAACTTTAAATTTTCTGCCATCTTTTTGCCAACTAGATCCCAATAGTCTAAAACCTAACCCTGGTATCAAATTGACTACTCACCATTTAGATTCTCTAATGCTATTGAGATCTCTTGTGTCAACTAGATCCCATAAGTTGGGGCAATTAGATCACTATGGATATAATGTTCCATGACATTTATGTTACCCAGGACATTATAAATTGATTATGTTTATTTATTGAACTTGACATATTGTACATGGCACTTGGCGTTGAGTTTATCATGATATATGCAGTAATAATAGCAAATTATTAAACAAACATTTTAATTATTTTACTCTATTCAATTTTCCATGTACCTAAATATTTAAATGGAATATTTTCGAAAATTAAACACATCATGAAGTGATCAATCATGATGAACTAAATAATTAAAGAACCTGGTGTTTTATTATTGAACTAAAAATAATAAATAATAATAATATAATTAATAAAATGGGTTAATGCCTTTTGGGGGAGCTAAATGAATCAAATAAACATGATTGTTCCACAAAATTTTTATCCTAGTTGCAGCAGTAAATATTCAATACATCGTCACACAAATACCTAAATAGCTATACAGAATTTCCCAGTACAATTTGGCAAATACAATAATCTTTGTTCCATTAATAATTTTTGACTTTTTTCTTTTTTAAATTATCATAACTACAACATTGCACTACAGCAATAATGTATACTTTTTTTTTAGGTCTCAAATTTTTAAATATGAAATTTCATACCACTATATAAAAAAAAATTCAAAATAGCCATATTTTAAACCTTATTTTTAGAAAAATTCTGGTAGTAAAATGTCTTATTAAGGTCTGACTATTTATTTATTATAATTTTTTAAACTTTATTCTCATTTTCAACAAGTTTAAAAAATCATAAAACATAAACGACCAAACTTTAATAAGATATTTTACCATAAAAATCAGGTTTTTACAAAATGGGTATTTTGAATTTTTTCTAAAATTGCAGTATAAAATTTCTAATTTAATAATGCGAGTTCTAAAATAAACTAAAGAAATGTGTATGTCATTGCTGTAGAGTAATGATGTTTTTTTGTATCCATAAAATTAAAAAAAATTGACATACTTAAAAATTAAATTATAAAGAAATGATAAATATATACAGCAAATGAAAGAGGTAGGGAAAGTTGGTCTTTTTTACAAGGACCAGCATGGGTTTACCTAGTGGACAAATAAAAATGTACAAGGTATTTTACAGTTTGCATCATGAAGAGTTGGGTAATATTTTTATTCTGTATTTATTTCTTGGTGTACCTATCACAAATTTAAGATATAACATTAATTTTCGAGCTAGTGTTTTTACAGTGAAGTTATTTTATTTTTTTCTATAAATAATTTTTGTATGGAAATACTTATTTAAACATTTTGAATAACAACTTAACGAATCAAAATTTATTCCTAGATGGAACTTTTAAGAGGTCATTTTTCAAAATTCTCAATAATTTTCTTAATTTGGGAAAAACTCCCAAAATTTGAAACTTAAAAACAATCTATTCTATTTTAAACTAAACTTTATGAAAATTTTAATATAAATTTATATTTTACTTAATACATTAATTATAATAAATTGATAGATATTAACATTTTCTCGATTAATAGTGTAATATAGTCTATATTACACTATTAATCTATATCACTATCGGCTATCAATCGATATTTTAAATTCACACGACAAAGTATCGAATCATTCGATCCTATAAATGCATTACTATTTAAATTTTGTAATATTCTGTTTTTACAACTAACACAAATTGTCTTTGTATTTATCTAGTTACTAACATAGACATAATAATATTATTTAGTATTATTATGTCTATGGTTACTATAGTCTATATGGCATATGTCTGATTTCATATCAGATATTAAAATGGTAAGATGTGCTAGTCAAGGTCTATGTGATAACTTGACAAAAATAAATCCGATACTATATTGATTCGATACCAGTAATTTTGCATCGATATGAGTAAAGTATCAGAAACCATGATATTGATACCAAAAGTACTTGTATCGGAAGAAAAGTATCGATACTTTATTGGTATTGGTAGTATCGCGACATCTCTAAATATAAAACTGGCAGAGTAAAAACAAATTTTTGTAATAATAATAAACTAGGTAAAATTGTTTTGAATAAATTAAAATTCCACTCAAAATCGTTTTGTTGAAGAAATGATTTATCAAATAAATAGAAATAACTTTAAAATTCAATAAATCTACAAAAAGCACCCAAAGAATACTGAAAATAAAAAGAAATACCCATGCTGTAAAGTATGTACGGTGTTCTTATTTTTGTCATTTAAAAAATTATTTTTTTTACATTCTAAGCAGAATGAAGAAGTTTATGATTTTACAATGATATTTATTTTTTATTTTTTTTCTTCTGTGAACAATTATACATATAGAAATACTAGTTCAAAAGTTTTGATCAATAAATCTATAGATCTGAAATCATACCCAATTGATACTTTAAAGAGGGAATTTTTCAAATTTTTTAAATACTCTTTTAAAAACGCTGAAAATCTCTCAAAAAATGAGGAAAAAGTAGCAAAATATGCTATTACCGGAATTTTCATGAAATTTAAAATAATTTTTTCAATATTACTTCAAAAATAATGTATCTAGCAACTTGAAATTTTCACTAACTATTAAAAAAGGCCACAAAACACTAGCATTTTGAAAATTTTGGTTATTTCTCAATTTATGTTAGTTTTTATGTAATTAAATTTTGAATTCTTAATATTAAAATTTATTATGACCTCACTCATAAATATATCTAATTGATCCAAAAAAATCTCAAAAATCATTAGTTAACTTTTTTTATCTAAGATTGTTTAAATGGAATTTATTAGTTTTACCTAAAAGTATACACAGATTAAATAAAACTTTAAACTATTACTTAATCTATGCTTTAATGTACATAAAAGAAAACAGGTTCAACCTATCTTTATGAAACTTGATATCAGTGACACCGAATACATAATTCAAGTTTTGCTGGATATTAAAAAAAGAAAATTTAATACAAATATACTCAAATGTATGAGTAACAGTCCAAAAAAATCTAAAAAATCGTAACTGAATGTATTTTTATTACAATTTATATTTAGCATTTTGACAGAATTCATTAAGTTTGCATATTACACACTTATTGATTTTAATACTTTTAGAAAAGCATTTACTACCTGACACACAAGCACACAATTATCAAGTATCCAACATAGTCAAATATAACCTTATAGAAAATTATTATTATTATTATTATTATTGTATTAATTGAAGCTTTGCTCAGAATTTATTGAATAAATTATTTATAGTTTCTTTAAAATGGAATACACCCACCTGCAAGAGTATCCCACCCGAAAATTGAAGAATATTTCAAGATGAAAAGTATATCCGGATTTTTATTTTTTAAATGCATATTTTTTCTTAACGGATTAAATAGTATTTATACATGATTATTATAAAACCTCAGTAATAACCATATTGATATACCCTACAAAGTAATAGTGTTCTTTTAGTGAACTATTTCATGAAATCTATGTATCTATGTATTGCACAATTAGAGATTGTGAATGTTAGCTGAGAGCTACTGTAATGTTTATCTATTTGTTCTAGAAGATTCTAGATACTGTTAAAGTCAGTCACAGAATAGCCAAGAAATCTAGTCAAATAAAATAACCAGTCAAAAATAATAGTATTAATAGTATAAAAACAGCAGTGGTTGGTTTTTTTACATATATTCATATATTAAATTATATGTACTTCAATATTAAATTGAAATTATTATCATGTACAGTAATACAATTTTACATTTAACTTTTCATATGTACATAAATCGGAGAAAGTACGAACAGATTTTATGGTTTATAAGATATATTTCTAGTTTACGAATACCCTAAAAGGTTGGTAATGTTTTTTTGTCATCTTTTGTATTTTTTGATACTGAATACAATGGTGGGAACTAAAATCTGCGCATATCAATAGTTTTTTAATGATTCTATTTTGAAAAATTCAATATTTTCTGGTATACTATATTTCAATGTATGTCTGAGTTTTTAATTTTTATCAAGTAATCAAATACATAGGAAGTTAAAAATAATAAGATATTGTTTTATATGATGAATACACTAGATTTAAATATAATCCCTTACTCCATTTAATATTTTAATTTTTCTAATAATTTATATCTTTATAAATTGTGAATTTGTATTAATTCATAGAATCCAAAAAAATATTTATCATGCATCTGCATTTTTAAAGTTAACTAAAACTAAAAACTTTGAACTACTTTTGATATGCTTTTTAATAAATTATAAAAATTATTTAAGAATTTTTAATACGATAATAGATATTAAAATTTAAATGTTACCCCACATCATGTGCATGCCTCTATTCTCAGACAAACTGATAGTAATTGTGTGCTTCTTAAAATGTATTTGACAAGTGTAAGTAATAGCTTGGTTTGCTTGGATCTTAAAGCTCCATTGTTCAAAGAAACTTATCTGAAATGCAAGCAAATCAAACGTTATATACCATCATCAATAAAAATAGATAATAAAATCACTCTCGACGGAAAGCCAATCCCCAAAAATATCGGTTAAAATCCTCGGTCTTTTCTTTGATTGTTGACTCTTGTGGGCACATATATTACCTAAAGACCTCAACCAAGAACACACTAAACCTATTCAAAATATTTTCCCACACAACTTGGGGAGGTGATTCTCAAACTCTAATCAAGATCCACAGATCTACTATACAGTCCAGACTAAACTATGTTTCTATTATGTTCAAATCTGCAACACACTCTACCCTAAAAGCAATAGATGTTATCAACAAGACTAGCTATAGGCTCATTTCGCAGTAGCCCAATTTTAAGCATATATAACATAGCCGGAGAACTTCTACCCGAGATAAAAAGGACAGACTTAGCTCTAAAATATATGGTTCGAACAGTCAGATCCAACTTCAATCCATTCTTTGAGGAAAATACCAAAATTCACCAAGAACTAAAAGCAAACGGTATTAACACGGCTCAAATAATTCAAAGAGAACTAAGGACCCATACCCCGTGGTTAGCTCAAATACATAACTAACTTCCCATCCTAAATCTCAAACTCATCCCTCAGTATACCGTAGTCATTTTCTTAGTACACTAGAACAATATAAAGACCATCAAAAAGTATACATTGATGCTTCTAAGTCTCATGACGTAGTTGGTTTTTCAGCAATACACTAAAACAAAAATCTACTATTCAAACTTCCAAGAACATGCTCCATATTCTCAGCTGAAGCAATTGCGATACCCAAGGCAATTAAAAAAATAATTCTTGAAGAACACTCAAAATACATAATATTTAGTGACTCCTTACGTACCCTAAACAGCATCAAAAACCAATTCCATCCCGGAGATATCGCAACAAAAATTGATAACAAACTAACACGAGGTCTCTACTAAAAACAAACAAATCACACTCGTGTGGGTTCTCGGCCATACGGGCATAAAAGGGAACGAATTAGCCAAAACAGGCCAAAATTGCCACATCAAATGTGGAAGTAATAGTAATACCAGGGCTAATATATAATGACTTAAAAACCCAGATCAATGAGACGTCCAATAACATTTGGCTTCGGTTATGGAAGCAACAAACTACTAAACTGAACACAATTAAAAGTTCCACCAACTGATGGATTAACAGTTCTTTAAAAAGGGAAGAGACAATACTAAACCGCATCCGCATGCGCATCGGACATACGCGATTAACGCACGGATTCCTAATGGCTAATGAAGAAGCTCCTATATGTGTAGTCTGCGGTGTAAGACTGTCCGTGAAACACATATTAACCAAATGTCTCAAGTACGAACAAGACAAAGAATTAAAATCGATGCATCACTCGAAACTGCAATAGGACCAGAACCCGAAAACAATACCAAGATGATAGACTTCCTAAAAATAACTAACTTATATAACTCAATTTAAAATTCATGTATACCTTTCCTCAGTTCTTAGTTATTAGAATAAGATAGTATAATATTCACCTATTGTAATTAACTTTCGTGCCAACAAAGCTGTAACTAATAGTCTTAGATGCCGGGTTGTATATTATTTCTAGTTCAATATAAAAAAAAAAAAACAGATTATATCAATGAATTGTCATAATTTATTTAAAATCAAAATTATAATCAATATAAAATATTATAAATATTAAAATAATGTGTAAAAACATAGGATTTCAATAGTACACGTTTTTAATACATAAGGCCATAAAAGCTTAATGTCATGTGTGAATTCTATTAAATAACTAAGTTCTACACCCATTTACCTGTTATTTAAATGGTAGGAATCTAAATTAAAAATTTCAAAAAAATAGAAGAGAAAAAAATGTTGTTGACATATTTACAAGATACAAGATACAAGATAAAGATACAAGATATCATTACCTAATAAAAGAACTAATATTATTCATAGGTAGATTTTATGTTTATTCTTACATGCATAGTGAGAATCAGTTGGATAAGTCGACTATGGTTATGTTTATATGACATGAGCAGATATAAGTAGAATAGCTTATACTAATGATAATTATAAAGAACTGGGCGTACTTCCTTTAAATTTTATATATAAAAAATATTCTACATCCTTTATTTTAAAAAATTACTCTACCTTTAATCCAAATTCAAATAAACATGAAACTATAAGAAATGATCGAACTGTCAAGTGGACTAAAAAAAGTATTGGTCAGAAATTTGTGGTTTACTAAGGACTTACATATTTCAATTATCTAAATAATAATTCTAAAATTTATGTTAGATTAAATAATAATATTAGTATAAATCAGTGGTTCTTAACCGGTGTTCCGCGGAACACAGGTGTTCCGTGTACTTAGGTTAAGTGTTTCTTCAAAATTTAAAACACAGTTGAAAAAAATCAAGAAAACGAACAATAATTTTAGTGTCATCGACTTAACATTTTATTTTTATCAATTTCTA